>JAHHFK020004797.1:0-25903 GCA_024533555.2 Aedes koreicus | reverse complement strand
CTGGAATTTACGTTTGGCCGCAGATGTTTCAATAAAGTCAACAGAGCTACACTGGAAGTTTCCTGCAAAAGTTGTACTTTTTCTTCTGTATTTGACAAGTCTCTCTCTTGAAAGTTTTCATCTGTGTTGCCGCTGCCTACGAAATAACTTATCCAATTTCTTTGCGCTCATGCCATATCGGACAGGTCCAGCAGTGAATTCCAATTATGGATTCTAGGTAAACAGCGACCATACAATTAAGGGAGTGAATAATAACTTCGCCCATAAATTCTTCGATCTTAATGAAAATCTGTCCCGAGCAATGTAAGCCTTGCAACCGAGGAAAGGTAAGAAATAGAGGCCTCCAAATAGCATTTTCTTAGCAAAAATAATGCCTCGCATCCGTTCCACCTAGATTCAGCAATACGAAACTGTAAGCCTACTACAATGTCTTGAGTCTACTTCGATGGAGCGTGAAAAAAATCAAAATCTCACTCTGCGGAACATTTCAAACACCTCTCGTTTATCCATGCCGTGGGACTCCAGTTGGTGCCCCATCACCTTCAGTTCTAAATTACTGTCGAAAGTGATTTAAAAAGTTGCACCATTTCAAATCTGCTAAAGATTTTCAGACACGCATATACAACACGCGCACAGCGAAACAAATCGAAGAAGCGTCGCAGAGAATGGGAACCAAATGGTTCACATAAAGAAGTGTGTCTTTTCCAAACGAGGCCATTTTCAGACTGGTGGTAAGGGCTTATTTTGAAACATTTACATAGCAACATACTCGTGAATAGAAAACGTAATATCATTCCACAGCAAAAAAAAAACACTCTTAGAAAAACAAGAAATTATCGATCAGATTTGTCTTTATGGGCCAGACTTCGTTTTGAGAATGATATGGGCTTATCTAAACCAAATCATAAACAACAAAACCTACATAGTAGAAATTTTAATGTTTTGAAATAGAATAACCGATTGATCATATGTGAAACATATTTAGGTTTAATAAAGTAGTTTAACTTTAATTTGTTTTGTGAGATTTGGTGCTGAGTATAGCGAATACAGCTTTAACTGGAATGTCTAAAAAGATAATAGAAATTTACGGCGATTCTTTTGAACAAAAACCCTTAATGATGAGACAAAATTGCATCCACGAATTGACCCAATATGGTGCTTATAGACATTACATCAATACTTGTCGAAAGTTTTCGACTTAATAAAGTTAGTTGGTTAACTTTACACGGTTCAGAACACCAAAAGATTTATTAATCATGTCTGAGCAAATTTGTAACTAGTTGAATATTGTTGCCAGCTCAACAACTTTATGAGTTATAATTTTAACTGTATTCGATAGCTGCATATAAGGCTGAGTCAAGGGACATGTACCCTATTAAAGGGTGTTCCAACCAAAATTTGGTCAAACAGTAATGTGTGTGAGTCGATCAAAGTTTTTATTAAAAAGTCAAATTCTATTTCTTTTTCTAGTTCAGTTAATACAGTATACAGGAGAAATATTCAGCTAAGCTTCCTTTTTACCGAATGCGAATTGCCGGGTCTTTCGTTTAACAACTGCAATAAGATTTTGTACAGTCTCCTTGTCCACTTTATTCGCCGCAGAACAGCCAAATCCGGCCAAAATAGAACGGAACAATTGTGTCGCTTCAGGAAAGGCAGTAGACGTTTTTGTAGGCACTCGCTCAGATAAATTTCCTGGTTGACGGTTCCGGTCGCAATGTAAACGTTGCTCTTCAAGCCACAGGTACAGATGGCCTGCCACACCAGATATTACTTCGCGAACTTTGACAGTTTAATGTGCTTGAAAATATCTGCCACCCTTCCCCGTCTAGTTGCTGTATAAAATTCCTGTCCAGGAAGCTGTTTAAAGTCTGCCTTGACGTAAGTTTCATCGTCCTGTACCACGCAATCAAACTTCGTCAGTTTACACGTCGTCGTGTACAACTTTCGCGATCGTGCTTTAGCCGACGTGTTTTGTTTATCGTCGCGATTTGGAGTCACCACTTTCTTGTAAGTCGACAGTCCAGCTCGTTTTTTAGCTCTATCCATGGTTGAAGGCGCCACTCCCAGCTTCTTTGCGACATCTCGGACGGAGAGGTTGGGGTTCCGCTCGAAACAGCGGGCACCTCTTTTTGTCGTCGCTGTGGCCTCCAGCTTTCCTGGCTGTCGACAAACATTCACCGAACACTTTTAATACGTTGGTAACAGTTGATTTAGCCACATTCAACAATATCGCCAACTTGGCGTGAGAGTAGTATGGATTTTCGCCATGCACGTGCAAAATTTTGATGCGTTGCTTCTCTTCTTTCGACGACATTTTGATAACTGAAGTGCTAATCTCAAAATCAAAATAGAGGCATCTGAATCTGATAAACTCATTTTATGACTATATTTTGCACATTTTCAAGATTATAGTTTATACGTCAAAAAGGGACTGGTTTTTATACACGTATGAAGAGTACTTTTTACGCCTTTTCAAGTATGTCAACGGCGACATAAAAATACGTAAAAAGTAGGCACCGCTGAGAAAAGAAAATTAACTCTGCCCGTGACTTGATGCTGACGCCATTTTCAAATAAGCATTTATTTGATAAGCGCAGTGTTTAAGTTCCGGAATTGTTTTAGGCTGTCACTGTATGAAAAATGAAGAGATTATCCAATACGTTGGATACAGGTGCATTCGATAAATTGACAGGTAAGTTAAATATTTGCTATTGTCAGTAATTACAAATGCTTAACAGTGTTTGAAACAAAACAGGTCTCCCATGCGCTGAGGCTGAATGCAGCTATTCGGGATACAATTAGGGACGAATCATAAAGCTTGGGACCGAACTTGGGACCGATGTGCTGGTACTTCCTGAGCCAAAAACTATATCCATTTTCTTCTTGACTAAAAAATGCGTGAGTCAATTTCTACGCAAAACCTCTAGACATGTTTTTGTTATTTTTTTTATTTTCAATTGATAAACTTGGCTGCGTTATCTTTTGATCTCTTTTTCACTTTCAAATTTGAATTATGGAATTGAGCCATTTTCAGCAATACTCGAGCAATATTGATTTTCCGAAATGCGTAAAAAGTATACATCTTTAAAGTTATCAAAAGGAGAAAGAAGTATGCATATTTTACTTTTCAAAGGGAGTAAAAAGTATGCATTTTTACTTTTGAAAAGGAGTAAAAAGTATGCACATTTTGACGTACAGTCAGTTTACGCTAAAGAGAGTAAAAGTAATATACTCCTTTTTGACGCAGTCCCAATTTCCCTCGAAAGAGCATACTTTATAGTCATAAGAGCGTATATTGAAATTACCGTGCACGCACACATCTTCAACATGAGGGATGTGCAAATTTTTTTGTTATTGCACGATGAAAGGAAATGCGTCAAGTTTAAGTCGACCAAATTTTGATCGAAACACCCTTTAATAAATTTCAGAGGTAGGGTAACGGGATGTAATGTCAGCCTAGCTCCTTCATTCGGCCTATGTACCAAAAATATCATTAATTCGCCGATAATCATCAAAATTATATTCCTATCAGGATGACCGATTTATTTCAAAGCAGTTGAGACATTATTAATCAATTCATTGTTGCTCACTTCCGCGTAATTTTCGATTTCCTCAACTTTTTAGGCAATATGACTTTACTGGTTAAGCTGAACAGATTATCTACACGATCTTCGAATGATCTTAATTTGCAGAAATTGAACCTATAAACCGAATAATGCAACCAAGATGTACAGAAAATAGTCACTCGATATAAACGAACAGGTCACATAGGTAAAATAACAATGATTTAACAAGAAAACCATAGACCCAATGTTAGGAACATATTTCTTTCCACGTTCCCAACTATGGCCTGTTTATAGAAAGCGTAGTAAAAATGTTGTTATTGGTAAAATTTACAATAAAAATGTTTGAGATTCGATTGAAAGTTTTCCATATGGGTCATCTTAACACAAACTAAAGGAACAAAATCTGTGTAGAGTGAGTTAAAATGTTTTGATTATCAAATGGTCGCTAAATCATATGTGAAAATCACTTAAGTGTTTCTTAGCAGATGAGTAGAGCGAATACAGCTGAAAACGCATTGAATCAGAAAATTAGAAAAAAAAATCGTACGAAGACAACGTTTAATAACAAATCTGTCGAATGGGACGAACTTGCATCCATGAATAGACCCAATTTGGCGATTATACACCGACATTACATCCATATCCATCGAAAGTTTCTGACTTTATAAAATGAGTTGTGTAACTTTTCGTGATACATACTACCAAATGGCATATTGAACATATCTAAGCAAGTGTATAACTAGTTGAATATCGCTTCCAGCTCAAATAGTTTACGAGTTATAGTAAAAAATGTAATCGATTGTTGCATATTAGGCTGAGTCAAGGGACACATACCCTATATTGAGATATATTTCAAATATTCGGATTTTAAAAGTGTTGGATTCAGGCTTAAAAAAACAACCGTTTTCCCCCTGACACATCTTGTTAATTTTCTAAGCATCTTAAAAGTTGTCAAAATAGCGTAAATAAGCTTTGATCAGCTCTACTAAACACATATTTGTTCATCATTCCGTTTTAAAACATTCAATGAATGCTTTTAGAGAAATTCCGACCAAAACCATACTTTGTTTAAACATGAACACATTTATTAGTTTGAACACTATTGGAAGTCGCTTGTGAAAGTTATTTTAGGATCGGAAGTCAATAAACGACTTGACTAAACTCACCTGACCAGTCATGTAAATATGAATAATGTTGATTTCAGCTATTGAAAGCTGCGGTAAATGTTGCATATAGCCAGTTAATTTTGGTTAATCTTGAGAGAAATTATAAGAGAAATGTGACAGGAGCTGCACACCATGTTAGTTAGAAATTAAACCCTTTCAGTTCACTTTTAGTTTACATGGCCAGCAGCTCCAATCATTTTTTCTCGAGAGAATAAAGCTAAATTCACCAGGTGCACTTGTCCATAGTGATAGTTAGGAAATTGCTTTTTAGCGAGGTGCAGCCTACTTTGATTATGCAAAATAAACGTCAAAAATTGCAATACATCGCTCGTCAGCATCGACGCGTCGGTAATATCGTTGGTGCAAAACAGAGTACAACCTGAACACGTGAATATATCTCTCCGACGATTTGAAATTTGTAATGGTATTGTAGTGATTTCTACTGGATTACACAATGAATAAAACTAATTTTTCGAAAAGTTCAAAATAAATACATATAACACATAAATAAAAGCTTGCAATGCTCGACAACTTGTTGACTTATTATTGAAGAGAACGCCGATTATAATCTTATGTCAAAAAAAAATCCTATAAACGGAAACGAAAAGTGCTTGATCCAATCGTAACAATTTTTGAAATCCAAATTTGAGAAACTTTTTGCTAAATGCAACCGAAATAAAGCGCTTCTATTTCAAAAGAATTCAAAATGGCTGGATTCTGTATTTAAATTACCCAAAGGACAAGGTGACACTACTAGGCGAACCATAGGACGACCTAGAAAAATATTTCATGAATATTTTAAAAGATCCCAGACTTGTAAAACGACATATTTACGAGAATTGTATTCCAAAGACAAATTGATTTCTGCGACCATTTATAAGCTACGAACAATGGGAAATCGGGATACAGTCTAGATTTTAGTCAAAGGGAACAATGTTTTTCAAAGTATTTTGCAGTTCGTGAAAACTAGAACTCTTGTTATCTGCATGGTCAGTACACACCGATCTTTGTTTATTTTTCATCACTTTTATATTTCTATTAATATTTATTAGGCAATAAAATTCAAGCATCATGCGCAAAAGTCCCACTTAAGAATTTAATCAATCATACTATCGAGCATCTGGTCGTGGCTGTAGAGAAATCAGTTAGCCAATATCTTTCTGAAGAAGGTTACTTTTGTGTTTTGATGAAAAGGGATTATGATGGTTCAAGTAAACATGCTCAAAACAAAATGACTTTTTTTTTTAAGAGCATGAGGGAGATTACTAGTTTCTATAATGATTCACACATTTCCTTGATTTGCTTAGTGCCAGTACGCATTAATTTCCACCCATTGTTCAACGATTTTCAACCATTTTTTGCGTGCTATCTTCTACGTTGGAAGTTAACGTGAAAGCAATCGAAAACTGTCGTGAAGAAACTTGAAAGTTATAAATACAATGCTACCCGTTTTACCCCCTGTCACCATTAGTCCATGAAACTTTTTTACATGGCTCCTCAACTATAAGCAATTTTGAAATTCCAATCGGAAGAGGCCCTAGAACGATGCAATAAAAGGAAATTCGGAGAACGTCATTCGAGCAAATTCAGCCGATAGCATAGCATAGCATAGAAAATTTGCGTGGGATAATCACCGAGATAAGCCAATCGACTTCCACTTAATATTTCGCCAAAAATGTTGAGTGTCGTAGAACTGTTTCTTTCTGCGCACCTGGCACTGGGAAAAATTGATAATTGTCTTGACATCTATTTTCGAAAGTGTTGGGAATCCAAGCAACCTTAATAGACGTTCAAGAGATAAAAAAAAATGGCGAATTTGAATATTTTATTTGTGGCATGCTTATAGTTGTTCAATATAGTTCACCATTGATTAAAAAGGATAAAAATTATATTACTGGAAGTATTACCAACCAACCTTTCATTCATTGATAAACATTCAAGAAAATTCAGTCGTTTTGTGAATATAAAAGACAGGGTTCAATAGGGTTTTCAATCCTGTAATAACTTTAACAGGTGGGTTTGGTCAGGGCAATAAAGATAAAATTACAATCGTATGATATATAATATGTACTACCACCCATTGTAGCACGGAAACTAAATCCGACAGCAATGGGCTCTCCTCTCAGTTAGACTTGATCAAGCTTTAATAACCACTGATTATCCTAATAATGCCATTGTATGAAGGGCCAAAAACGGGTTGTGTGGATCGACAGGCAACATCACAGATACGTTTCCACAGGGATATAAAGAATCTCCTTCCAACAACAAGATTGAACAATTGGTCATAAGAACAAGCTATCTAACATGAGGATGCCCCAATGGGCGGGGAGAAGAGCCCGCCCTCTATTCACAAACTGTTAGCAATGGGGAGTCCCACTCTTCCCATCCAGAGTGCTTCAATCGGGTGCCCTGATGGTCCCTCCCATACCCATGAATTATATATTTATGTAAATGAAAAATACTACAAGCATTCGTATCTATTATATATGATCTTCATTCGGTTGATCCTGAAATGCAAGAAATGTTGTAAAGTGTTAAAGTGTAGAGTTCTGTGGTTCCGCGCTTAAGCACGTTTTTGTTCGTTTTCATTGATAGCAGAATTTCACTAAAATCTCGATTTGAGGTCTCCTGAAAAAGTTTGTTAGATCTATTGAAATTTTACAAAACTAACCTTTATACATTTTAATTTTCTGTTTTCATGATCACTATTTGCTGCTTGATGCTGATTTTATTACACCAATCCGCTTTTATTTTCGCTGTCCTAATAGTTATTGCTCCTGAGTGAAGATTTAATTGAAAAGAAGTTAAAGACATATTAACAAAAAAAATGTTAACATCATATATGAAGTAAAATCAATAAAACAATATTATCAAATATAATGATATTAAGAAAAAATTACAGTCGTAGCGCGAAAACTCTTCCATTAGTTATCCAATAGTGTACACGCAATACTGTCCTACTAAGCGTCCATGCACACTCTGCACTTATGAAGTGGAAGCCTATCAACGAAAAGATAATCGTTGCCATTTTCAGAACACGGGTTCGAAATCTTACCATAATCCAATGTTACGCGCCAACTGATGCTGTTGATCTGCAAGACAAAGAGAACTTCTAGAGCCAACTCTATGCCGTCGTAGATAAAATTCCGAAAGGGGAGATCAAGATCTGTATGGGCGACTTCAATGAGAAGATCGGATCCGACAACTCGAACTTTGAGCGAATCATGGGACGCCATGTCTCGGAGAAATGAGCGAAAACGAAGAGCTGCTCGCAGAGTTCTGTGGTAACAACGAGATGGTGACCGTAGGTTCGCTCTTCACCCATCGACCAATGCATAAGGCACTGTGGGTTTCCCGTGATGACTTTACTACACCACTGTTGTATCTAATCATAATCGACGAGATATTGACCGTGAACCAAACCACGGGGAGATGTGGCAGCCTATTACAATGGAGCACATGAATGACTTCGATTTGGATAATGACCTTGCCAAACACTCCTCATTGTGAGGTTTAACCACCAACGTCAACAAGACCAAATCGTTGGAAGTGAACACGGAGACGGTAGCCAGCTTTACGGTAGCCATGCAAACAGTGGAGAATGATGAAAGCTTGCAATATCTTGGCAGCCAAATGGCGTCAGACGGTCGTAACAAGATCGACATAGGTGCAATGATTAAGAAGGCAGGTCTGCTTTTGAGAGTTTAACATATGGAAAACAGGCAACTAACTGCAACGTGAAATCTGTGCTGCTATACGCTAGTGAAACGTGTTGTGTATCAGTGGAGAACACTCAACGGCTGCAGCTGCTTATCAACAGATGTCTGCGGTTTATAAATTGAGCTTGGTGGCCTCACAATTGGATCTACAATGTTGAGCTCCATGGTCGGTGTCACCAGAAGTCGATAGCAACTGCAATCCGGGAACGGAAGTGGGGCTGGGTCGGCCACACCATACGAAGGGGCTGAAACGAAATCTGCAAACAAGCGTTAGACTGGAACCCAGCAGAATATTGCAGCAGAGACAGCCCCAGAGGCTCATGGCGGCGTAGCGTCAATAAAAAATAAAAGTAGTCGACGAAAATTTGACCTGCCAACTGGTTAAGGCGATAGCGAGCAAATGCCTCGGATAGAGATCTTTCGAGCCGGCCCTTTGCCCCACTCGGGGTGCGCAGGACTTTCAAGTAGTCAGGTGAAAAAAGACGGTAAATAGGTAAACGTTATTTAGCCTGAATCCAACATTTAAAAAATCCTAACATCTCAAATATATCTTAATATACCCTTGATATAGTCATAGGACATCATTCCCCAGTGAACAAGCGAACGGTACAGTTCGTTCGGTCCGCTTTCCGTTGCTTTAGAAGCTTTTAAAGAGTTGTTTAATTCTTCAGTTTTGTTTTTTCGCGATCGCGAGTGAAACCGAGTCCTGGTTTCCTTGAAAAGAAATAATTGTGTGATAAGCAGTGCAACAACGTCATTAATTGCAATTAGCAATATTGCCACGATCGAAAAGCCATATTGTCCCGCATCTATACGGCACGCACACCAGCACCCCCCCCCCCCCCCCCCCCCCCCCCCCCCCCCCAAAAATTTTTTTTTCTCTTATTTTTATTTTTTTTGGGGGTTTTCCCATTCCCCCCACACATCTTCTTTTTTTCCCCGTTTCACACACACACCCCCAAAAACCTAAAACCCACACCCACCAACACCTTTTTTTTTTTTCCCATCTTCACAACTTTTTACACTATTATTAGGCAGTACATGAATGTGTGAGTGTAAACTCAAAATAAAATGTCATCACTACAAATTAATAGCGAATTCGTTTTTGATCCAGTTCCAAACTGGATCGGGTATCAAAATTGGGTCGGCTTGTTGTGTGTAAAACGTCAGTGTGTATGGTTGTATTTGTAACTCGCATCGGATTGAGGTTTGCACTGACAATAAGTTCGGGTATCGCAGGTTGGAACTAGTTCCAACCTAGGTTCAAAAACGAATTCGATATAAGTTTCAGTATGATTTATGCAGTCATAATAATAAAATTTATTTAATAACATTCTAGGAAAGCAAAACATGAGCTTCTACCGGTGTGCAATATGGTTTAGTTTTGCTGGTGATAAACTTTAATCATTTGAATCCGATGGTGTGGTGTATTGTATACTTCAAATGCATTGGAAAAAAAAATGGTTTGTTATCGAATAAATTTTAATTCGAATTACACTTTCAGGATCCAAAGTATTTATGGCATATAAATTCTACAAGCGGTGAGTAGTGTTAAAGATAATCACGCGAAGGCATAGTGCACTATTGTGAAGTCGCGATTGGATGATTTGAGGAGAAGTGAGACGAAATTTTCGGTACACATTAAAATGTTAGACTAAATTTGATTTCCGCAACAATGCCGAGTATTGAGGTGACCGTTTCTTCTGCTACTGAGCGATTCCTCACTTTATCAATTTGTGTTGTGTTTAGGACATAAAACCACTGTGATCAGTGATCTAGTCTATTAGGTTTTCTTTCTGCTATTGATTTAGTCGCTGTCGGTAGAAACTGGTTGCTGTAATTTCCAAGAGGTAGATTAATACTCGGATTAATTATCGATTAAAATTTCAATTTCAAAAATGTTAAATTGCGGATATGACCAGCGTGACTTAGATCAAACAGTTTGTAGACCATCAGACGGAGACTATAATATGTAAAGTATAATTATATAAGGTTATATATAATTATGAAAAGTTAATCTGCATTGGAACATACCTTACTTAGTTTTAAGGATTGGTGCTTATGATGATACATTCAAACTTGTAAGTTCAATTGACAATGCCTTGAAACTACTCTAAGGTGAGGATTACAATTTATACAATGAAGTAAAATGGAAATACTTGAAGGTAAAGTTATTATCCGTTAAAATTCGAATTCGTTGTTTTAGGAACATTTTCGTTAAATTATCTATTATAGAAAAAAAGACATGACATTTGCTCAACGTTATCTGCCTACCGTATATTAATGTTGAAAAAAAATCAGCATATGCCTAATTGTTTCATATTTCATCAAAACCCATTTTAAATGATTTTCACCATAAGTTTGAAGAATTTCCACTAGCGCCTTTTACTTCTAGTGATTTGTTTCATTGGTTCATTGGCTCGGAAACTGAATCTTGGAAATGTTCAGAACTAGGCATAGGCATAAGAATGGTTATGAATGTCCCTTATGAACCACCTAATTTAATACAGTCCATTAAGAAAATAAAACTATTGCAAGCTGAACTTATTTATCATTCTTTAGTACTTAGCCAACATGATAAACTGGAAAGTTGTATATCTAGCGCTATGAAATTCCTCCAGTACGTACTTCATCGAGGACAACTTTATAGTTGGACACTTCTAGGGTTTTTTTTTTCATTAGGGCGAATCTACAATTGAGAGACTCTCTCCGGGCTCGCTCTCTTTCATTCATAAATCAATCACCTTTACGTTTTTCATTCTACGATTTGTAGAGTATGCTAGCGAGCACTGTTGTGTTTCGATCTGTACTAAAGAATGCCTCGAAAGTTTTATAATGGCGCTGTAATGAATGAAAGAGAGCGAGCCCGGGGAGAATCTCTCAATTGTAGCTTCGCCCTAATGAAAAAAAAAACCCTAGACTTAGCTAATTTGTTATGAATTTATTTTTTCAAGCAGATTACCTAACTTCTTTATGCAGTGATAAATTCACTGTCTTGAGGAAAACACTGTCAGCCTATAACTAGATATGTTACATAGCCTTAATTACTTGACCTACATTGTATATTAAAAAAAAAACAATTTCCCGTTGTAGAATAAAAAATGGCGCAACTCGCTTTGAATAAATTCTAAAAATCGTTAGCATTTTCACCAGAAATCAAAGGGTTTATGGAAACTATGACACCAACGTTCATTAAAATATTTTCATCAAGTATTTTTGTTTTTCCTATTGATATCTTTTCATCAAAATAATACCTAAATGCATAGGAGATGAAGATCAAAAAGTTTTAAAAAGCAAAACTTTTCGTTTTTTTTCTATTTTCGAACTGTGTACGGTTCGAACAATGACGAGTGATAATTACGAAATTTGGATCAGGTTTTAGTCTATAACTAAACATGAAAGTTATCTTATTCGTATCGGCCTCCTAGCAGATGTCGCATAGTAGTAAAAGTAATAGCACAGTATAAGAAATAATAATAGTGATAGTTATAGCAGTAGTAGTAGTAGTTGTTGTTGTTAATTCTTCGCATTCGTTTCGGTGAGTTATAGTAGTAATAATAGTTATAATAAAAGTTAAAATAATAGTAATAGCAAAAGTAATAGTTGTATTTATAGTTATAATAATAATGATAGAAATAATAATAGTAATAATAATAGTAATACCTATCGTAATATTGATAATAACATTAATAGTAAAAGTAATTGTGATGGTAATAGTAATGGTACTAGTAATGGTAATGGTAATAATTACGGTAAAAGTAATGGTTATGGTTATGTTTGTGGCCATGGTCATGGTCATGGTTATAATAATTGTAATGACAATGGTTTTGGTAATAATGATAGGAGTAGAAGTAGTAATGATTGTAATAGTAGTAATAATATTAATAATAGTAACAATATGTAGGCAAAGTAGTTAAAATAGTAATAATACTAATAATAGTATTATTTGTAATAATAGTATAATTAAAAATAATAATAATAGTTATTTTAGTTTTTTTAATAAACATTTTTTCTAGTAATTATTATTATTACATTTTTTTTAGGTTTCAATAATAAAAAAAAACAGGTTTTTAGATCGAAACAAATATTAAATTAAGAGTATTTTCAAAGTTATTCAAGAACACCCTGGATTATAGGTTTTTTTTTCAAATAAGATATAGATTTATAGATTCTAAACATAGAGTTGAGTTGTTGTTCAGAACATAGAGTTATAACTGTAATAATAATTATCGATAAGAGAAATCTTATCGAGACAAGCTTATAACATGTTTTGGCTGCTCAGTCTGGCGAGCGTTTAGGTCATCCAAGAATTTGCTAGAATATAGGTCTTCAGATCTGCAAGCTTATCAATGGATTTCATTATTGTTGAACAGTCGATGAATGGATTATCCAACCGCTATCTGGAAAACTACTGGTTGGCTACAGCGTAGGTTTACGTCGGGCGTATTGGATAGCTCCATTTTCGTTGTTCTACTACCTGGAATATAGGACTTCATATAAACAAGTCTTTGAATTGTAAGGATGATCTAAGATGTCCAAAACCTTCCTGCAATGAAGGTTTTCAGATCCACGAGCCTATCAGTAGTCTCCAATAGCTCCCTGGTATATAAGACTTAATATGAACAAGCTCTTGAGTTGATAGAGTGTTCTAAACCATCTCGTTGAAATTTCGCTTTAAATTTATAATCCTAACAAGTGCTAAATTTTTTAACAATATTCAAGGAGTTTGTAAATCTGACTGTTACTGAAACTAGTAACAAGTCGATAAAGTTTCCGGATATTCAACGATCGATTTATTTATTCTTTTGACAAAAAAAGAGTTAAAATTTCCCTGAAAGTGCAATCCTCGTTATAATTTTAAGGTTTTGGCAATCCAAAGTAATCTTACGTTCATTGTTCTGCATTTTTCGGTTTTTTTTTTTAATGTATGTTTCCTGTTTCGTTCAATTTCAATTCAGGTAATTTCATGCGTAACAATAGTGTAGTTTAATTACTTCTTCCTGTCTATATATATATATATATATATATATATATATATATATATATATATATATATATATATATATATATATATATATATATATATATATATATATATATATATATATATATATATATATATATATATATATATATATATATATATATATATATATATATATATATATATATATATATATATATATATATATATATATATATATATATATATATATATATATATATATATATATATATATATATATATATATATATATATATATATATATATATATATATATATATATATATATATATATATATATATATATATATATATATATATATATATATATATATATATATATATATATATATATATATATATATATATATATATATATATATATATATATATATATATATATATATATATATATATATATATATATATATATATATATATACAGCAATTCCATGAAAAAAAGTTATACGATCTCTCAGAATTTTATAATATTCGGTAGGATTGTTCAACATCGAAAAATATTAGACCCGTATTTTTTTATTTCGTTATTAGACTGGACCTTTCTGCGTTAGACTGGTCCAAAAAATCGTGATTTTTCAAAATCTTCAATTTTCAAAAATTTATAACTCCTAAACCGTTTAACCGATTTTAGTCATTTTTGGCCATTGTATTGGTATTGTTTTGAATTTCCAAGCAAAAATACGAAACCTTTGAATATATCAATTTTTGTATGAAAAAAATACAAAACAAATAGTTTTTCTTGAATTTGACTGCGAGGGGCCTCAACGACTCCTTGTTTTAGTATTTTTAAATGAAAGAGCATTCAATTTTACATAACATATCAAAAAATTGGAGATGTTCTGCGTGTCGTTTTGGAGATACAATTTTTTAAATAATAAATCATTACTCTTCATTTTATACATCACCCGCCTGTAGAAACGATGAAGATGCATGGTAGATTACCATGCGTCTCCATCCAATCAAACCTATGACTAATGAAATCTATGAGTTACTTACAAACTTAGTATAACATTCGAATCAGTCTTTAAGGCTTTCCGTTAACCACACAGACCAATTGCTATTTTTTGACGATTACCTTTTCAAATAAATAAGGCTTTAAAATTTCAAATATTTTTGCTTAGTGTAAGTTCCAAGAAAAAAACACTTTAAAGCCGCGCGACATGATGAACATGTTAAAAAATAAGAAAAACACTTTTATACATTTATTTTTATTTATTAAGTTTTTTCATAACAATTTTATACATTTTTTTTCTTATAATTGTTTTTTTTTCAAAAATTTCCCCTTCTTTTCTTAAAAAATACCCCCCCCAATTTTCCCCCCCCTCTTTTTTTTTTTTCTTTTCCTTTTTTATTCCTCCCAAAAAATTGATAAACATAATCATTCCTCTTTTTTTTGACTCAATGCATAGCGTTCATAAAAAGTAAGTTATCAGGTTTAGAGAAAATTTATTTCTTCTCAGATGGATCTGGAAGCCAATACAAAAATAAAATGACCGCTTTTAATTTGTGCAACATGCAAAAAGATTTTGGCATAGATGCCGAGTGGAATTTTTTCGCTACTTGTCATGGAAAGGGCCCTTGTGATGCTTTGGGAGGCGTATTGAAACGAAATGCTGCGAAAGCCAGTTTGCAAGATCATCACATAACAACGGCCGAAGAACTTTATTCATGGGCTATTTCTAAGCCAGACTCGAAAATACACTATCAATTTTTTTCGGAATCCGACTATAATAAAATGGAAAGAAAATTAAAAAATCGTTACACACGTGTGAAGCAAATTTCAGGGACTCAGTCATTCCATAGTTTTAAGCCTCAAAACGAAGAGTATATTATTGTGAAACAAAATTCATTTTCAACGGAAGAAAAATGTATAAAATTGTTATGAAAAAACTTAATAAATAAAAATAAATGTATAAAAGTGTTTTTCTTATTTTTTAACATGTTCATCATGTCGCGCGGCTTTAAAGTGTTTTTTTCTTGGAACTTACACTAAGCAAAAATATTTGAAATTTTAAAGCCTTATTTATTTGAAAAGGTAATCGTCAAAAAATAGCAATTGGTCTGTGTGGTTAACGGAAAGCCTTAAAGACTGATTCGAATGTTATACTAAGTTTGTAAGTAACTCATAGATTTCATTAGTCATAGGTTTGATTGGATGGAGACGCATGGTAATCTACCATGCATCTTCATCGTTTCTACAGGCGGGTGATGTATAAAATGAAGAGTAATGATTTATTATTTAAAAAATTGTATCTCCAAAACGACACGCAGAACATCTCCAATTTTTTGATATGTTATGTAAAATTAAATGCTCTTTCATTTAAAAATACTAAAACAAGGAGTCGTTGAGGCCCCTCGCAGTCAAATTCAAGAAAAACTATTTGTTTTGTATTTTTTTCATACAAAAATTGATATATTCAAAGGTTTCGTATTTTTGCTTGGAAATTCAAAAAAATACCAATACAATGGCCAAAAATGACTAAAATCGGTTAAACGGTTTAGGAGTTATAAATTTTTGAAAATTGAAGATTTTGAAAAATCACGATTTTTTGGACCAGTCTAACGCAGAAAGGTCCAGTCTAATAACGAAATAAAAAAATACGGGTCTAATATTTTTCGATGTTGAACAATCCTACCGAATATTATAAAATTCTGAGAGATCGTATAACTTTTTTTCATGGAATTGCTGTATATATATATATATATATATATATATATATATATATATATATATATATATATATATATATATATATATATATATATATATATATATATATATATATATATATATATATATATATATATATATATATATATATATATATATATATATATATATATATATATATATATATATATAGACTTAACTTTGCGTTCAAAGAATGATTTTTGCCCTCAAAAAATGATCGGTAATTACATAAAAAAACCAATATCTTATAATCCCCTCAATCATAATTTTCACCCCCTACTGGATACTATATCCCACCAGAAGGTGGTCATTAATCACAATTGAACTGTTCTCTTGGCACGGACTCTACTGGAACATCCAGATTGTATTAAAACAAGTAATATTATTATTTTTAGGCATAGATTTATTTCAAAACCATAGATAGCCTGATCATGAAAACCATACAGAGTCGTCAAAAGACATGTTTAGCTGTTAATTTGCATTCGTCAGCTTCTCCCGGAAAAATCCAGGTTGTCCCGGAATAGCAATACGGTCTTTGAACCATTTCAACATTAAAAAAATAGCCTGTTCTTAAGAACCCATAAAGTTGGAACCGGCCGGGTTTTATTGATAATTTGTAGTTGTCACCTTCTCAAAGATGGTAGTTGAAAATGACTTTTCCTAGCATGGATTCCTTGATGTTAACCGGGTCGAAATTGGCAGCACCAACAAAAAACTGAGTATGCAAACAATTTGACTGCAATTTAAAAAAAAAACTTCACTTTTCGAACGAAGTATCCAGGTCAGTATTACCCGTAACACGCGAGAAATCTCCTGCCCTACTAACGTCTTTTACCTTGCTTAGTTCAATGGTATGGGCCCAGTTTAGGTGCAGGTACAAAGCAACATCATGCATGCGTTAATCGAGAAACGTGAACGAAACAACACAGTGGGTCCTTAAACGGGTTCGGATAGAAGAAACTCTTCAATACAGATGATTTCGTGCTAGTACGAGAACGAGATAGAATTACAATAAACTTGCCACAAGGTGATGTTTTTATTTATTACTACAAAACTATATAACCTTCACTTACCTTCAATCGAACAAAACAACTAGTTCAACGGATGTACCTGCTTTCTAAATTTGATTTTAATTTCTACACAGATTGATTTGCGTACTTCGGATAGATTGACTCTTCGTTATACTTCGGGTTTGGAAATTCCTTCCTGGTTATATTCTACAGCTCCTCCGCAAATGTAACCTCAAGTCAACGGCACGACCGTGGTATTGTAAAGCCGGGCTGCTGGGTAATTCGAACACACCATTTCCACTCTCCTGGGATCGCTATTCTGGAAATTGTCTTGTACTCACTACAACTTTCTTTGCCCTAAAAGTAAATAGAAGAAAGAAAACTGTGTTGTTGTAGGGAAACTGCCCCCATATTAATCTCATTGTTCCTATATTCATCCTACGATGAATCAAACAATTGGGCACTTGAAGGATCGGTTTCGTTTTCTAATAATGTTTGCTTACGTTAAAAACTACAACAAACATTACTAACTAATCCTTCAACTGCCCAATTGTTTGATTCATCGTAGGATGAATATAAGAACAATGAGATTAATATGGGGGCAGTTCCCCTAATTAAATAATTATCCATCGATAGTACTTACATTGCAGCTGCTGTTGAATGAGGAGGACAACAAGGAAGGCCCAACATTTTCACCATTCACTTCACTTTAGACCCTAGATTGAATCGTTAACGAAGCACGGGACGAAGCACCAGCATGCAAAACTTAATTAAAATGTTTATTGGCGAAATACACCACGGTCCTAGCTGTCCTGAACAGAGAATATGATCAGATGATTTTCACATTCATGAAGCAGCGGTTCAATTGCTATGAAAAGCAACATCAACATCATCAAATAGGCAGAAGGTGCCTGTCTCATGCATGACATTGTTATCTATAATCTAAACGCTCAAAACACCGTCTCTTTCTTTTTTATTACTATCCCTTTTTTTCACACGGAAAAGTTACTCAATTTTCGTAAAAAATGGATCTACTCAATTTTTGACTAGATCCACTTTTTACGAAAATTGAGCGTGTTTAGATGAATCGGAAGAAATTGATGTTTACATTATGAATTAGACATTCCAAAATTTTGGCTAGGAGTTTGATTATAGACCATTTTACGAAATGACATAAGACGGGTATCTTTTGTTGTATTTATCATGTTGATATTGCTTGTCCGGCAGCGTATCCGATGTTTTTTTTTTCAACTTTGATTCATAAACGTGAAAATCAGCTGATCAGACACGGTTCGTAAAATGCTCAATTCTCGGAAACTTTTTCAAACAGACGTATGTCATTTTGTAAACAAAGAGGGGAAGTAAGATTCAAAAGTAAATTTCTCGAAATTCTCAGTACCCTCACATAAAGTAGCATCACAATCATGTAAAGCAATGTTATTCCTTGTGTTTGTGGCCCAAGTTTGCATGAAAGTGTTAAGGGTTTCGAGAAATTTACGTTTGAATCTTACTTCCCCTCTTTGTTTACAAAATGACATACGTCTGTTTGAAAAAGTACCCGAGACTTTCGAAAACATAAATACACACAAACACACCTCTAAGGCTAAACAAAACTTACTTATACATACACACAAAGCGTTTAAACTTCACTAACACAGGTAGAGATTGCCCGGTTCAGGCAAAATTAATCGCACACTCATACATACGCATGAACGAACAAAACGATATTATTTATGGCATGTGTTTTTAGAGGTTGTCGTCTTTGCTAACGCAATTTTTGAGCTTAGTCCAACGATCAATTGTTGTATTACGGCATTCATAATACAACACTTGTGAGTCTTTCAGTCAAAAGTGCAGCAAAAACTGACAACGACTATTTTGGGTGTTTGTTGTGTGCTTAGGTTTAGTTTGTTTATCTGTGATTGATTGTAGATAATTGCGTAAGTGGTTGAGCATCATAAGCTCCCACGGGTGCGACATGGATGATTTGTCGGAAGATGATTCATCCATGCCGCCAAATAATGAGGTTTCTCACAATGTCGCCCGGTCACGGGCCTACCCAGATGATTCAACTGGTCCATGGGTTGTCTATTTTCAGCCCAAATCGAAACCTCTGAATGTCTATCAAATTTCGAACGATCTGACCAAACGATTCTCGGCCGTGACCGAGATTATTAAAGTCAGACCCAATAAACTTCGGGTCGTTGTGTCCAACCTCAAGCAAGCTAATGAGATTGCTGTCTCCCAGCTCTTTACACTAGAATATAGAGTGTATATCCCGGCTCGGGGTATTGAAATTGAAGGTGTGGTCACCGAAACGAGTCTGACCCCTGAGATCCTGCTGAAGCGGGGGTTGGTCGATTTAAGAACCCCCTGCTTCCCCCAGTTCAGATACTGGATGTGCGCCAACTAGGCTCAGTATCGACCAATAAGGGCGAAAAAAAGTTCACACCGTCAGACTCGTTTCGCGTGATCTTCTCTGGCTCAGCCCTCCCTCAATACGTCGAGTTAGGAAAACTTCGATTACCTGTGCGTTTGTTCGTACCCCGGGTCATGATTTGCCAAAAATGCCAGCAGATGGGACATACGACCTCCCATTGCGGCAATAAGGCACGCTGCTCTAATTGTGGGGAGAAGCACGAGGATGGCGCTTGCGCAGACAGCACACCAAAATGCGCTTTCTGTAAAGGAACTCCTCCTCATGCTCTCTCGTCGTGCCCGGCGTACAAACAACGCGGGGAGAAATTAGAACGCTCGCTAAAACAGCGTTCCAGGCAATCTTTCGCCGAAATGGTGAAAAAAGTCTCCCCACCACCCAATGCCAATACAAATCCCTTTGCTCCTCTGTCAGATGACGAGTCTGACTTTGATTTGGCTGAAGAGGAAACATCAGTCAGTTTTCCGGAAGGTACTTCAAGGAAGCGAAGACGCGTCCGCCCACGGAAAGTTGCTGAAAAGAAGCCCGAGACCAGCTTGCCCATTTCAAAAATAGGTGGAAAAAAGGAAAAAACAATTCCTCCTGGTTTCCGTAGTACTAACTACACCCAGGACTTTCCATCTCTCCCGGGGACATCCAAAACCCCTGAAGTCCCTATTTTAAGAACAGAGGCCCCCTCTTCAAGTGGGCTGTTCTCATTTGATGACATTGTCGAAGGTATCTTCAAGTACCTCGAAATTTCTGACCCTCTTAAAAGCATTGTCCTGGCAATGCTTCCAACAGTGAAGACTTTTTTGAAGCAATTAACAATTAAGTGGCCCCTCCTTGCAGCAATCATCTCCTTCGATGGATAATTTTCCAAATGAGGTCGGGGATTTGATCACTGTTCTACAGTGGAATTGTCGAAGTTTGATTCCTAAATTGGAATCATTCAAATTTTTAACTCACAATACCGGTTGTGATGCATTCGCTCTTTGTGAAACATGGCTCTCTTCCGAAATCAATCTTCCTTTTCATGATTTCAATATTATTCGTCTTGATCGTGAGGATTCACGTGGAGGAGGAGTACTTTTGGGGATCAAAAAGTGCTACTCCTTCTATAGAGTGAATTTTCCTCCAATTCCAGGTATTGAAGTTGTCGCATGTCAGGCTGTTATTAAAAATAAAAGCCTTTGCATTGCTTCTGTCTATATTCCTCCTAGAGCCTCGATTAACCGAAAACAACTTTCAGATATGTGTTCGGTCCTTCCTTCTCCGCGGTTGATCTTGGGAGATTTTAACTCTCACGGTACAGGCTGGGGAGAACTGTACGATGACAACCGGTCTTCCTTAATATATGACCTCTGTGACAACTTCAATATGACAGTTCTTAACAATGGAGAAGTAACACGTTTGGCTGGTACATCCTCAGTTGGCAGTAGATTAGACCTCACACTTTGCTCGAATTCATTATCGTTGGATTGCACATGGAATGTGATTCAAGATCCCCACGGTAGTGATCACTTGCCCATAAAAATTTCGATTGCCACCGGGTTCAATCCGTCGGAATCCACCAACGTCGCGTATGATCTTACCCGTTACATCGATTGGACAAAGTTCAGGACAGCAGTAGATGAAGCCGTAACGACGGTAGAAGAGCTTCCACCGCTGGAGGAATATAACTTCCTCTCCAACCTGATCATAGACAGCGCGCTTCAAGCTCAAACTCGATCAGTTCCAGGGACGTCATTTCGCAGGAAACCTCCTTCTCCATGGTGGGATCAGCAATGCACCGAGGTTTACCGTAAGAAGTCCGACGCGTTTAAAGTTTTCCGTAGACGTGGAACACCTGAGCACTTCGAAGTATACACGGCTCTCGAACGCGAACTTAAGAGCCTCATCAAGGCCAAGAAACGCGGATACTGGCGAAGATTCGTGGACGGGCTTTCGCGCGAGACGTCGATGAGTACTCTTTGGAATACGGCGCGAAGATTGCGTAACCGAACTACGAACAACGAGAGCGAGGAGTACTCGGACCAATGGATCCTCAAGTTCGCGCGAAAAGTTTGTCCAGATTCTGTGCCGGCACGGATCATTCCTCGTGAAACCGAGAATTCGATAGATGAGATTAGCCAACCCTTTTCAATGGTAGAACTCTCTCTCGCACTCCTTTCGTGTGGCAATACGGCTCCAGGGGCTGATAGGATCAAGTTCAACTTGCTTAAAAACCTCCCAGACGTCGCAAAGAGGCGCATGTTGCACTTGTTTAATCAGTTTTTGGAACACAATATTGTACCGGATGATTGGAGAAGGGTGAGAGTTATCGCCATTCAAAAACCTGGCAAACCCGCGTCCGACCACAACTCCTATCGACCCATCGCGATGTTATCCTGCATTCGAAAGTTGTTGGAGAAAATGATCCTCTTCCGTCTGGACAAATGGGTTGAGACGAATAACCTGCTTTCAGATACTCAATATGGTTTCCGTAGGGGTAAGGGAACGAACGACTGTCTCGCGTTACTTTCCACGGATATTCAGATAGCTTTTGCTAAAAAAGAGCAAATGGCTTCTGTATTCTTGGATATCAAGGGGGCTTTTGATTCAGTATCTGTTGAAGTTCTTTCAGATAAACTCCACGCTTGTGGCTTTTCTCCATTAATGAATAATTTTTTGTACAATTTGCTGTCAGAGAAACATATGAGCTTCTCTCATGGAACCTCTACAGCTTCACGATTTAGCTACATGGGTCTCCCCCAGGGATCATGTTTAAGCCCTCTTTTGTATAATTTTTATGTCAAAGACATTGACGGTTGTCTAAGTGACAACTGTACGTTGAGACAACTTGCAGATGACGGTGTAGTGTCTGTCACGGGACCCAATGGGGTCGATCTGCAAGGACCCTTACAGGATACCTTGGACCATTTGTCTACTTGGGCTTTAGAGCTAGGTATCGAATTCTCTACGGAGAAAACTGAGTTGGTAGTTTTTTCTAGGAAGCATAACCCAGCACAACCGAAGCTTCAAATTTGGGGTAAGCCGATAACTCATTCTATGTCATTTAAATATCTTGGGGTCTGGTTCGATTCTAAGTGCACCTGGAGATCCCATATAGAGTATCTGAAGCGAAAGTGCCAGCAGAGGGTCAATTTTCTCTGCACAATTACCGGGACCTGGTGGGGAGCTCATCCACAAGATCTTCTAACGTTGTACCGGACAACGATTTTGTCGGTTATGGAATACGGTAGTTTTTGTTTTCAGTCAGCGGCTCGGTCGCACTTCATTAAACTGGAACGTATTCAGTATCGGTGTCTTCGTATCGCGTTAGGTTGCATGCACTCGACTCACACCATGAGTCTTGAAGTGCTGGCTGGCATGTTGCCACTCTCGGATCGGTTTTCAGAATTATCTCTCCGGCTCCTCACCAGGTGTGAAGTTATGAACCCCCAGGTGATCGAAAATTTTGAGAAGCTCCTTGAGTTGAATACTCAAACCCGCTTCATGACCTTGTACCATTTGTACATAACACAGGATGTCAGCCCTTCGCCGAACATTTCCAATCGTGTTTGCTTCTCCGATTTCGACAATTCGGTTCATTTTGATTTATCCATGAAGCAAGAGCTTCATGGAATCCCAGAGCATCATCGTCCTATGATTGCTCCGGTAATATTTGCTGCAAAGTTTGGCCAAGTTGATTCCACTAAATCGTTCTTCACTGACGGATCTTTGATAGAGGAGTCAGCAGGCTTTGGTGTATACAGTGAAATTTATAGCGCCAATCGTAAACTTCAAGCTCCTTGTTCCGTATATGTCGCTGAATTAGCGGCAATACACTTTACGCTAGAAATGGTTGCCTCATTAACACCGGATCAGTACTTCATTTTCACGGATAGTCTCAGTTCTATTGAGGCTATTCGCTCATTGAGGCCGGTAAAGCACTCCTCGTATTTTCTCATGAAAATACAGGAGCTTCTAAGTGCTTTATCTTCGCGTTATTTTATCATCACCTTTGTATGGGTCCCATCTCATTGTTCAATTCCGGGCAATGAGAAAGCGGACTCGCTTGCAAAGGTGGGCGCTATGGAAGGCGATATTTGTGATCGACAAATCGCCTTCAACGAATTTTTTCCTATTTTTCGTCAACAGTCACTCGTCAGCTGGCAGCATAAATGGAGTAAAGGAGATTTGGGGCGATGGCAACATTCTATCATCCCAAAGGTGTCGAAGAAATCTTGGTTTACGGGGATGGATGTGGGTCGAGACTTCATTCGTGTCATGTCTCGCCTCATGTCCAATCATTATTCTTTGAACGCTCATTTATACCGTGTTGGGCTGAGCGACAGCAATCTCTGCGAGTGTGGACAAGGCTATCAGAACGCAGATCACGTTGTTTGGTCTTGTGCTGAGCATCGTGGAGTCAGATCTGAGCTTTGTGATTCCCTTCGGGCTCGAGGTAGACAACCCAATGTGCCAGTTCGAGATATTTTGGCTGTACGTGATTCGGAGTACATGAAACTCATTTATGTGTTTTTGACTAACATTAGCCTTAGATTGTAGTTAGTTTAACCTGTATGTTTACTTTAAGTTTTTTTTTTTATCTGTGTATGTGTGTGTGTTTTTTTTTTCTTTTTCAAAAAATGTTCAAGTCAAAAGAAAACCATAAATTGTATAGATATAAGTGTTTAGATAATTTAGAATTTAAATTTAATGTGTTATGTAAACCTTACTTTAAATTCCCACCCTCTTTCCCATCCGTAATTTGTAATTCCTATTAACCTCGAGACGGCCGCGAGTAATCGGTTTTATCCCCCTAACTTTAGTTTTAAGATAAATGATGTATAAAAATATGAAAATTTGGCTCTGTAAAGTTGATTCGATTGAGCCTGCACAAATAAATGATTAATAAAAAAAAAAAACTAAAGCATCGACAATAGGGTGCCTTGGTAAAATGTACAGGTGTTTGGTTCTAGTCAGTATTGGCGAGTTAGGTAATCTTCCACCCACTCTCAACAAACCAACCGATTGTTGTAGCTCGGGAACCGTTAGGTGACACTTCAGGTTACGTAGACTCGGATCCTTGATCTTGCAGTTTGAAGTGAAACGCTTTACATAGGCGATTACTCTTTGCAGCTTGCGAAAAGAGCTAAACTTAGTGAAAACGGGAAGATTGTCAACATTGTACGCGATAGCCAAAATAAAAGCTACCGATTTTAGCTCAGGCAGTTCTTCGTCTGGCAGCAGATCTGGCGATTCCGTTTCGTAGCTAGCCGACCGTAGAAAAACAGTGAACAAATCGCTTTGGACCATACCTCCGACTTTTAGCACTTCATTAAGTGACTTATCCGATGGTCTGGACTTCGCGAAGGCATCGAACACCACCCTCAGCTTTGTAGTCGAACTGGTTGGCCTCAGCACCGCATGGTGTGGCAAATAGTAGCATCCTTGGGAATTGCTATCATTGGATTCATCGATCTCCTTGCAATGACCCAATGCTTCGTATTCAGCAACAAACTCGGAATACAGTTGTTTCAAGATGGGATCTCCTTTCAATCGTCTCTCGAGCATCAAGAAACGATGGAGAGCAGCAGAACGGTTGTTCGCCAGGAATTCTGTATCTTTTCGGAAAGGGAGTGAAACCATGTATCGTCCGGTTGACGTCCGCTGATGCGTAGAACGAAAATGCTGCTCGCATTCATCTACCTCCGTGTTCTCTTCCGTAGACTGCGAAAGATCCTCAACTTCCCAGAATTGGCGCATTATCTCACTTACAGTAGCAGGATGAGCAAAAATTGGTTTAGCCACATCGTCGTTGACTTCTCCGGAGAAAACCCAACCCAGGTGGGTATCATGTAGTTCGGGAAAACCATCGCCCAGGTGAATCTGACCAGTCTTCAACAGAGCAAAAAACTTCGAGGCACCAATCAGCATGTCGATTTTATCCGGCACGTGGAATGTAGGGTCCGCCAATTGAACTCCAGCAGGGATCGGCCAAGAAGAAACATCAATTTTAACGGATGGGATGATACCGGTTACTTTTGGAACCACAAGGCATTCCCATGTCGATAGAAAAATCGGAACACTTGGAGTTGAATCGTAACACGCAGTTCCTGTTTCACATGTACTCTTGCTCCACCTGTGCCGGTAATCGGCACGTTCATCGGCTCGCGGGGATTCATCAAACAGTTGGCGATAAACTCAGACACGAAACAAACTTGGGAACCGCTATCTAGCATAGCTCAACAAGGAGTCAGTTGACCATCAGCACTCTCAGTACCCCCGATAGCAGTCAAAAACATCACGGTTTCCGC
>JAHHFK020004796.1:0-112043 GCA_024533555.2 Aedes koreicus | reverse complement strand
TTAGCATTAGCATTGACGTTTGCACACCTCGTGGATGGAGCTACGATGAGGAATAATTCGTTGAAGACATTGCATGCCACCATGAAACGAAACCAGTTGCGCTGATACGTTTCTTCACACAATAATCTCCACGCAGACACTCCTCGATCGCTCACCTGGCCACGTCCATGCAACCGTTGGTGATAGGTAGGATTTGATATCTACCTTAAGAAGACACGGGGAACCCACTTAGTCTTCAGTAGATATCAAAGGAAAAAGGAAATGAATAGTCGGAGGGAATAGTTGAACAGAATGCCCTGTTTAGTGTACTGAACAAAAATTTATTTAAAAATTGTCGTTGGGAGCATCTGGTCTAAGAAGGTTAAGTGATGCTCCATTTCTCTTCAAATGGTTGGGACTTAAGCATTAACTATAGCCCTAGATCCCTATGGCTTATGGTTATAGCGCCAGAAGAAGAATGTCTGAAAATATAAGAACGGGTGGTGACAGAGAATTTGTCAGATTTCTTGGATGGCAGCAACAACATCGCGTTCCCTTAATATACAACCTTATGTATCATTATTTATTTCTTGTTACCGTTATATGAATGAGTATTTTCTACGGCCACCAGTTAAGAATGGTTTATGGACGAAATAAATAATAAATAAATAAATAAAGCCCTTATCTTTATTCATTACAGATCTGTGGCTAATTTGTCTCGTTATGGAAAATTAGCAGTGAATGTTACGATGAGAGTGAATGGAAAAATAAGGAGTGTATCGAAAAGTAGTTATAAACATTCGATGCGTTATTACGCATAAACTACTGTATATATTTTTAGCGTGTAAGCGCCATTTGCTTTGTTTACATGTCAAAAATGATTATTCGGTTCATGCATTTCCGTTGATAAAGTTGTATTCAAAATGTCGCGAATTGAATTTGATACTAAAAAGAAAATTCTGCACACTTGGTGCACCGAAAAGGGTGTTACTTACAACCAGATTGCGAAAAGAGTAAATGTTCACCCGGCAAGTGTAAAACGCATCATCGAAAAGTTTGGTAAGGAGTGCTCCCTCAAGAATTTACCAAGAAGTGGCCGGAAACCCGGCTCCAGCAACCCCGATTTGGACCAAAAAGTTGTGGATTATATTCAACGGAACAAATCTGCCTCTACTCGCGATCTAGCCAAGAAGTTCAGGACCAGCATCGGAATGATTCAACGAATCAAGCGCAGGAATGACTTGAAGACGTACAAAAAGCAGAAAGTGCCCAAACAAACTCCGGAACAAAAGTCTCGTGCCAAAATCAGGGCTCGAAAGCTGTACAGCTGCATTTTGGACAATGTCGACCAGTGCATTTTGATGGATGACGAAACATACGTTAAAGAAGATTCAAGAACGCTACCGGGGCCGCAGTTTTATACTAAATCTGTTGGGGAACGTGTGCCAACCACAGATACGACTGTTGCGATGGAGAAATTCGGTCAGAAGGTGCTCATTTGGCAAGCTATTTGCACATGTGGCTTGCGTTCTTCAATTTTCTATACAAAAGGAACTATAAATGCTGAGATTTATCAAAAGGAATGTTTGAAGAACAGGTTGCTACCATTGTATAGAAAGCACCAGTCCCCTCCTCTCTTCTGGCCAGATTTGGCATCGGCACATTACGCCAAATCCACTCTACAGTGGCTGACGGAGAATAACATCAAGTTCGTAGAAAAAGACATCAACTCACCAAACTGTCCCCAGTTGCGACCGATCGAACGCTATTGGGCAATAGTCAAGCGTATATTTAAGAAGGATGGTACAGTGTCCCAAAACATGACCGATTTTAAGAAAAATTGGGCAGCGGCATCCAGGAAGTGCACAAAGGTCACTGTGCAGAATTTGATGGCAGGTGTCAAATCAAAGGTACGGGCATTCTACAGAAATGAACATGATGACTAGTTTTTCCGTTTGGATCTTTTGTAAACATGTTAAGCTATAATAAACTGAAATAGTATGTTAATTTTAACCATGTTTTCATGCCTATTTTATTATTTGGAAGTTTATAACTACTTTTCGATACACTCCTTATTGAAGTAACTATTTTCAAGCCATTGTATAGCATAGCATAGCATAGCCATTCCGACCATACATATTCGTCTTCTGAAAAATACGGGCGAGAAATTGTCAAGCAACATGGCAATTATGAACGAGTACGTCAAAGTTTTTGCTACAGAAATGCGTTCCAAATTTCCCACCCAAACTCCCCCCCCCCCCCAAAACGCCCGTATTTTAAAAACCCCCCCAACCCGACCCCCAAAAAACCTACAAAAAAAAAAAAAAAAACGCCTATTCCCCCCGGAAAAAGAAAGAACGTCTGACTTTCATGCCATGCGCAAATATGGACGGTTTATTAAAGTTGCCTCCTACCGTTGCCTGACCGTTGAACATTTTGAAAGAGTTGCCTGTTTAAAGGCTTCCTCAAACTGCAGCGTTTTTTTTGCCGCCGCCGCAGCGAAATCGCGGCGAAAAAATCGCCGCGATGAGATTACATGGCGGCTTATGGGAGCGCACAAACCGACGCGATTAAAAAACGCATCGCGTTGGTTTGTGCGCTCTCATAAACCGCCATGTAATCTCATCGGGGCGATTTTTTCGCCGCGATTTCGCTGCGGCAGCGGCAAAAAAAACGCTGCAGTTTGGGGAAGCCTTAACCAACACCCAAAATACGCGCTTTTCCACCTTTTATTTTCCCCCCCAAAATTTTTAAAACCCCCCTTGTTTTTTTTTTTTAAACTAACGTCTTCTGACAATTTTATGCCGCTCAACATCACAGCTGTAGTTCAACCATTGTGGGCAAATAAGCAACACATCAATTCGCTTTGAAAAATTAAATATGTGCGTGAGGTTGTGCGCAGTGGTTGAGTAAGAGATGGCAGCCCGAAAGTCAGATGACTCACAAAAATAAATTGTTAAAATTCGAGGCCGAGATTTGAACCGTGGCTGTCAACATGGCAACCATTCAGCCACTTCGACTAACTAATATCGAATTCGTTCTTGAACCAGTTCCAACCTGCGATTCCCGAACTTATTGTCAGTGCAAACCTCAATCCGATACGAATTACAAATAAAACCATACACACTGACGTTTAACACACAACAAGCCGACCCAATTTTGATACCCGATCTAGTTTGGAACTGGATCAAAAACGAATTCGCTATAAGAGAATTGTAATAGAAACCTTACATTTGGTTCGCTTGGAGAGGAATTCAGGGTACAGCATTGAAGCAAATGGATATATTTTACACCAAGCTGTGTGCAACCTGTCGCTATCACACACTTGCATGGCTTTGTTTATTTCATAAACGGCTTTGTCGATGATCAGTGTGATCAAAAATAGAACACTTGCTGGCGGCATTACAACAGTGGCCAATAGCGTGGCACCATTTTGTGCTATCGACTCATACATATTGTATATTGTTATCTTGATGATGATTGAATAAGGACACTACAGCGATATATTAGTTTCGAGCTATTTGTACCTGCGAGTCGCTTGGGGCTTCAAATGGTGAGTTGACAACTTCGAAGGAGGGTGCAACCGACCTCCGGTCCTCACAAGTGCCTACCTCACGCCTCCACGAGTCATATGATCACAAAAGACTGCCAGCTGAAACATGGAGACGCTGGTTGGCGTAGCCTGGGCAATGTTGTCAATCTGACAATAGCGAAGTGAGGGGGTGCGACTGAAGATCGTGTACCTTTAAATCATATTGTATATTTTCCATTCTCAATTTAATAATAATTTCAGCACGCTTTAGAATTATCTTTGCATTCCAAAACCATGTAAGACCCTGGAGCAACATGACAAGCATAAAAGGCTCAATTTATTTTTCATGAAATTATAAAAGACGAAAAAAAAATTATTTTCACAAAATTCATAAAAGACTGGCATGTGCTTCTAAGCAGTAAAGGATTATATTTAAATATTTTGTTTGGTGGTATTATTATTAAATAAGCCATTTATTTCAGATATCATCAGACTGGACTCTTCGATTACTCCAATTGCTATCTTTGAAATGTTACTAGAACAGTATGAAGAAAAAATATTACAACATGTCTTTTATTGAAATTACATCTTTGATTTTTGGAATGATCTATACTGTTTTAGCATTTCCAGGACTAGGAGGATATTGATAAATATCTAATTTTTATTTATTTTTCAGTAACAATCCATTAGATGTCAGAAGGCTTTTGCAATTATTATTGAATGTATTTTTCATTACCGTTTTGCAAATGAACATTATACCAAATTCGAGCGGATATGATTCATATAGCGTTATATTCATTTAGCTTGTGTTTGATTTTACAGTTCAATCCTTGTCATTACTTTATCATTACTCACAATATTATTATATTTGATAATTGTGGTTTTATTGATTTTACTTCATAGATGAGGTTATTAAATCAGTATCAAGCAGCAAATAGTGACCAGTAAATATGAGTAAAATAAAATTATTAAATTTCAATAGATGTAACAAACTTTTTGCACTTACTATCACTGAATTGATAGTGAATTGCTGCTATCACTTTACTATCACTACACTTACTGTCACTTTAAATTTCAATTTACGAGGATTTAATAATGCAACAAGAGGTAGGTTGGGTTTTCGGTAAGTGAACGGTTGGAAGCGCATTGACTTACTATAGCTGCTCTTTACATAGTCAAGTAATTTAATTTGTATAGTGTAAAATTTCATGTAAATTATTCAAGTTGAAATTTGTATATATAGCAATTGGGTCTTTCATGATGTCTTTCAATATGAGAAGAGTGAGACCTTGTAAAAACCAGCACAGTATATGCAGTTAAGCTCTTGATCCATTCATATTGGATCAGTCTATAAAAGCAAATTAGCCCTATACGAATAACATGCAGCGGAATGCGTTGGAAAGTAGTATACCTGGATTTTATCATGCAACATAGAGACTGATATGTTTTTATGGTAAGTTATTTGAAATTTAATTTTTTGGTAAGATCCTTCCTCATTTTATTGCCCACAACTATATTATTAGGAACAGTAGAAATTTGCAAAATCCCAGTACATTTACTAGTGCAAATAAAAACAAATAAAATGTGTTAATTGAATCTAAAGTTCAGTATAGCCGTGGAATTTTCTTTTTGTCTTTTTATTTTTCTATTTTTTTTTATTTTATAAGTCATTTATGCTAAAAATTTCCACTGTTCCTTTAACAACTATATAACGGGGATTGCCCAAGGGGGGTAGCCTAAGGCAGTCGAAGGATTTGTTGACTGGACAAGGGTTCGTGGAGTCGCCAGTCCCTTGTCATGCGAAGACACGCGGCCTTCTGGCCGTAGTCTTCCGAAGGTCCTCACTGAGATCGGCTGACCCTGCTACAAGAAGCCATCACGTAGGCTATTCTCTCAGAACAACCTGCGGAGAATAGTCCTGCAGCCATAGGTAATCCTTGCACTGATGGTGGGTTCTTATCGCACAGCACATCATCATCACATTTGTACCTTGCACACACTAGCATGGTTTCATTTGTACCATAAAACGCATTGTGGATCAAAATGGGCAAAATTGCCTTTTCTGAATCATGCGGATTTCTCAAGATATGATAGCAAAAACTGCAATTTTTTTGCCACCTTCTTAACTTTTGGGTGTATTTTCATTGTCCTGTCTGTACAATCTACAGTTGAAGATGGTGTGAATGCCTATTGTTATTGTAAAGAATGTGCACACCAAAAAGTAGTCAACGGGAAATCAGTGGTATTAAATGGAAAATATGAGAAAATAAAAAGTAAATCATTTATTTAAGACTTCATAAAAATACAAATATAAAACATATACAGTTAAGTCAATTTGACCTGTTATATCCAAATGCCCGCACCTTTCGTTTGACACCTTCCATCAGTTTTTTCACAGTGTCATCCGTCACCAATTTTGCAGCTTTCTGCCAGTTACGCCTGAAGCTTTTCTCATCAATTGCTACGCTATTCGTTTTTCGAAGATTCCTCTTGACCAGAGCCCAATACTTTTCGATCGGACGGAGTTCTGGCGAATTTGGCGGATTGCAATAATTTGGGACAATATTTACACCATTAGCAATGTACCAATCCTTAGCCAGTTTTCCATAGTGGCAAGATGCCAGGTCAGGCCAGAACAGCACCAAACCGTTGTGTTCCCGAATGAGCGGCAACAGTCGTTTATTCAGACACTCTTTTACGTAAATTTGTCCATTTAGAGTGCCAGTCGTGATGAAGATGTCGCTTCTGAGACCGCATCCACATATTGCCTGCCATACGAGGTATTTTTTTGGGAACTTCGACATTTTTTTTTGCTTAAAACGATCAGCAACATTTCCTCTTTGCAACGAGGTATAAAACTGTAGTCCCGGTATCTGCTTAAAGTCAGCTTTGCAATATGTTTCGTCGTCCAATATTATGCAGTCGTATTCCTTCAGCATAGTGTCATATAATTTTCTCGATCGAGATTTTGCGCTCTTGTTCTGGCTGTCGTTACGATTTGGAGCAACACCTACTTTGAATGATTTCAAGCCTGCACTTTTCTTCACTTTCTGGACGAACAATGGAGACATTTTCACTTTTTTCGCCACATCACGAACGGAGATATTCGGTTTCTTCTTAAATTCTTTAATCACTTTCTTCCTCTCCGCGACGAAACGAGAATCATGGTTACCTCCGGAACCGACCTTTCTCTTTAAAGTTAAGCGCTGCTGAAAGTTTTTTAGCACTATAGTAACCGTCGATTTTGCGATTTTTAATGACTTGGCAATATCGCCGTGCGACATATCTGGATTTTCCACTCTTTTGTGCAAAATTGCTTCGCGCACGCGTTCTTGATTCGACGCCATTTTACTGAATAAAGGTAACTGTAGCCAAACGACGTCTTCATCATAGCACACATACATTAATATTCATGTAGTAGTGATCGGATTAGCAAAGCGTACACGGAGAAGACTGCATTAGGGCATTTCCGACGACTACTTTTTGGTGTGCACATTCTTTAATATTACGTGCTGCCAAACACTCAGGCCGTCCTGCAGCTCAAGAAGACTGATAAGAACATTTCAATCGCAAACCATGTTCCCTTCGTAAACACAGGACCCATTTAACACTAGCAAGCACGTTGGACATTCAACAAACAAACTATCATTAACAGTTAATTCGAGCCGAACTGCAGTTTCTATAAATTTTCGTGGAGAACCAATAGCGGAAGAAGAACCGGAGCCTCACACACCAATAGCATAGGGTTTCATGGTTCTTTAGACTGAATAAAATATAGTAGAAATTTATCAATTCGATGACATCAATTTCTTCACATCAACAAGCAGTCCTTCGTCAACTTTGCAGTTATGTCACTGACATAGCTCACCCTTTCGTTTTTTAATTAAATATTTGTTCCGCAATTGACGACTTTATGTTGTCGTATTATTTAACGGATTTTTTGTTAGCGTGTGTGGAGTAGAATCAAGAGACAAATTTTATATGTCTCTGCTACTTTTTTCATCATAAATTACTCATCAACCATCAGCCAAAAACAGTTACAAAAACCATGGAAGTGTACGTTACATAATACGGAAATGGATCAATTTCAAGATCCAACATTAAATGCTTCCATGCACATTGGGAACCCTTCGTGTCATAATAAATTTTATTTGAACTCATTATATGGGACGCATGTTTGTCATTTGCTGTAATTACTATAATTAATCCCTCGATTGGAAGCTATCGTCGTTTATCTACATTATAAGTTGAATTGTTCTCTCTACTAGTCATCAGTGGTATTCGATTTTCCATATTCAATCATTTTTACCACTTCACTGAAGCTATGGCAAGACTTTTGATCCATTCCGTGCTGCTCGCGCTAGGGACATCATTGCCATCAGTTTTCAACGCAATAGATCTGGAACTTCAGCGGTTCGAGCAAACCTACGGGATGGATTTTATTGATGCGACCAATCTTCGGGTTCGAAAGTACAACCGCACTACGCCGGTCCTGAACGGAACCGTTATTTTTACCAGAGACCTAGGCAATCGATACATGGTAGGATGAATTTTCAATAAATATCGTTGCAAACTTAAGAACTGTTTTTTAAAATATAGGGAAAAGTGAAGGTAGCTTTTATAGCCGATTAGGGAACAACCAGTTCAACGAATACCCACTGAAGTGGCCCCAGCAGGAGTACTGCAGTATGATGAACAACTCCTACCGTGACTATCAGCTCATCTTCGCAAATCATAGCAACTCTCCGATGGTTCCCGATGGGGGAATGTGCCCTTTTCCGATGGGAGAGTACTGGTTCGTTGATGCCGACATTCCATCCTCGTTCATACCGGAGTTTCTGCCGGAGGGCAGGTTAACGATCACCATTACCGGACCGATTGCCAATACTAGTGCAAGTGTTTATGCACGAGTGAAAAACGGATTACCCCTTAAGGGGTGAAGAAAACGTTAGTGAACGGAGGATCTAGTCCACTGAATTTGAGATAAGTTTGAAGATTAGATTAGGTAGCCTTGAGAAACTGATACTGCTTGAATAACAAATGGTTCAATATAGGGATGATATATTAATTAGGTGAGATGTTTCAGCGGATTCATAATCTCTTTGTTAATAATTTACGCATAGATGTGAAAAAAAAAGATGTAAGACACTCCCTAGAAATGAACCCTTACTTTATTACTGCCCAGCCCCATACATGGTTGATAGGGACGATTATCAAAAAATTTCGGCTGAAAGCCATATTTTGCGTTGTGGCATATGACGAATTACTCCAGATTTGCGATCCAATTTGAGATATTCTTTTTGTGTCGATCGCTTACTCCCCTAAATCCAATGGTTATTATCTACTGTTTCATTGTAGGACATAACCAAAGCGACTGTTCTAGTTTTTTTTTTTTGATAAACGTTCCTAAATCGATACCCATTATTTGCAAATTGATGCGCCTAATTGCATGCACTATCATGGTTATGCCACCATTCAACGCCCGCCTAAGCACTTAGTCATTTACTATCAATAGAACTGTTTACTATTTTTTTTTTTGAGTATGCGTGCTGCTTATTTCCCATCTGCCACGAGTCGGACAGCTTTCGGTTGAGTCATCATAACAGCTTTTTTCGTTCTTGGAGCCCCTTCTTCCGCCTCGATGGTCGTGAGGTCCACTCGATCCACACGCTCGCTTCTGCTATTGATGGATTCATTTGTCGATGCTCTCCCGCCTCTCTTGGCTTCCAATCAAAGTAGGTATGGAGAAGACCAAGGAAAAGGAAAAGTTGCTCCACCACCAATCATGATGAGATGATTAGACAGACTCATGATGGGCTAAATTGCTCCGCGAAACACACTTCACGTCGGAACGGTTGTCACCTTGAACGGGGTGATGTTCATTTTCCAATCATTCGCAGCATTAAACCAGTAATAAACTTCATCGTCGTGAAGAGTGTGCTCTCCTATTGCCACCCAAGTGGCAATCCTCATTCAGGCTGAGTGCTTCCTACGGGTTCTTCAGCATTGCAACAATAAAGGAACTGATGTGCTACCGAATATGGAATCATCAGCGGTCACAAGTAGCGGAACAAAGGCTTGTCGCGACTTGGGCGACCTTCGTCAGATGCCTTTTCCATTGAACCGCCATGGCATTAAGGGCTATATGAATGAGGCAGAGGGGCTTCTAGAAATGAGCACTCTTCGGCATCAATCAGCATAAAAATTGCTGTTCTGGTGTTTCTTCGGGTCCTTAATTCGTTCTCACACTACTGTCTATAGATTATTTGCGAAATTGCTCATTAGGTGCGTGCTTAGGGGCTTCGGCAGTTTGCAGCACGAGGTCACACTTTGGAAGAACTTGGCTCATAATGGACGGGTGCTCTTGATGCAATTCATCACACTCAACGTCAAGTGGAAGCACTATAATGGAGCGACATATCATCGGTTGGTGTACGTATGTATATGGCCATGTATGTAGGACAAGATTCGATGTCACAACAATGAGGAATGTGTACATCTAGGTTTAAGCTAGAGGGCAAGAAAATAGAGCACTGTAAGTGCACACACCAGAAAGACTCCACTGGAGCATGACTGCGGGCCTGCTTCCGTTATTGGATCCATCAACAAGACACGTTGGCGTGTAGATGGACGGATAGATTGGTTAACTTCTGGCACACCTGCAGAGATGGAGATGTCAACAGTAACACCTGATGCGTTTCTGTGGTTTGTAGGGTGGTCTGTAAACAGCCACCGGTTTGTCTTGCGCCAGATGCGTTGCTGCAGAATCTGTGCGAACGGGAAACCAAAAGTAAACAGCTTGCGGTTATTGCCTTCGGTTTGACAGTTTGAGTTGGTACTTTTGGCACCAGTGATTTTGGCTGTTTAAACAGAATGCTATAAGGGAATGCTTATTTGGGAGAATTGTATAAGGTTTCAAAGTAGGACAGTATCTTGTTTTAGGACTTGTGCTCTGGTATATGAAAAAGCAATATTCTGGAATTATTTTTAAGAATTCACAATCATTATTTTTAAGAATTCACAATAGGACAACAATAAAAAGCCGAAATTCCAAAATATGATTTTTTTATTTGTATACGTAAATTGGATGGGAACACAGCATACTAACTTTGTTTTCTTATTCGTCACAGGCTACAAACGTCCATGCACTACACTCGTATAAAAAATCATGTAAATTTGAGTGTACTTGGAGTGCACTTGCGTCTGTTCTTAAATTTACAAGCCCATCATACTGAAAATGATAACTTATCCGACATGACGTAAAAATAAGTTGAGGAACAGAAAATGACATATTACAATTTCTGTGACTGTTAATGCAAATGCAAATGCTTCTTGCAGCCAGTTTTGATCACAAGAATTTAGTTCTAGTTATTGTCAGAAATCAAGATCAAGGCCATGTATAGCAGTGGTGAAAAATAACTCAGTTTTATCCTCTTGGGTTCATTTTGTTCATTTTGAATTTGAAAACATTCCTTTCTATACCTCAACTTTTTCTTATTTCAGGACAGCATAACATGAAACATGAAGTAATAGTTGTAGTGTATAAGGTTGGAGCAATTAGAGACCGGATCGATTACAGTTGCTGGTTTCCACACTTTATCAATCGACCTCAGTTTCACGTTGACTGGCACGCCAACTTCCAATGGCGATAGGACTTTAGTCTTTTTGTCGTAGCAGTTCTTAATTGTGTCCCGCATGTAGTGTATAAGGTTGGAGCGAAATAAAATTATCATTAAATCATTTAATCATTATAACGACTGAATGAATGAATGAAAGAACAGAGGGCTATGCAATCGTTGGAGTTAGTGATTGGAGTAACGTTGGCGAATTAACACGCAGCACATCAGCAGGAAGGAAATTTGCTGGAGAAAATGTTGCGAAAAGTTACGACAATGGCACAGCGACTCCCAGTGATCGGTACGTATCAGAAATTGTGAGTGAAAAGTGAATTTCTAGAAGAAATACCGTTCCGATTCATATTTCGGACGCTTAAGACATATAGAGCAGAAAAATTATTATAATTTGCGGCAACGACACAAGTGGGACATGTTCTTCTGATTTATTGCTTTATTAGTACTGTGTTGTGTTGGCTACAATGACATTTTGAAAAGAAATGTAAAATTTATTTGAAAAAGCAAGTTTTTTCCATGAACCATTGAAATCCAAACTTCGGACACGTAATCAGAAGAAATTCAAATTTTAGACAGAGTTGATTCAAATTTCGTACACCTCTTTGATACGATTTCCGTATGCTAGAATGCTTATCAATGGTTCCATAGTTCGTAACCACCTGGTAAAATTTTATTGAAAGCACAATTAATGAAACACAAAACGAAAAATTCCACCTAGAAGTGCAACACAACCACACTTCGTAAAATAAATTCATTTTTTATCTGTATTAAATCAGCGCAGCTTTTCTACGTTACCCAGTATTAAGGCTCATCCATTTTATACCCCATCTTGTGATTCAAAGGTACATAAAATAAGTTTAAAGTATCTCACATACTTTCTATAGATTCTAAAAAATATGCATATAGTTTTTTGTTTGATGAAGTGCTTAAAACCATAAAAACAACTGGTCTATATGATTGGTGACATATAATACTGAGGGGCTGGTAAAGTAACTGTAATTCATATTTTCTTAATCGAGCAGTACTTCACATAATGTAAAAGGCAATGAAACTTAAAACTAACTGGTTTGCTTAGAAATAGTTGTGTAATGTTATACATGTAGTACATTCTTATACATATTTGATAATATTTGGACTGATAATGTTATGCTTTGTTGTGGTAATTTTTCCTCATTTTCAACTTGTTCCGTTGTTGTTTCACTTTTTTCTCCTTCTGTTTCAACTCATCTTTTTCCTTCCTTTCTTCGAGGTTCTGGCGCTTGGATATTGTCCAATTATTCCGAAGCTACCTGATGATCTGTTGTAATGAAACATATTAACTTATATCGTTATATTAAAAAAATGAAACCTACTGAATCCTGTGTAGTCCAGGGTCACGTCGGATGTTTCGGCAATCTCATTGATTTCTTCCGGAGATATTGCTGCAATACATTTACGATAGTCACATGAAAATTTAATAAATGTTGAAATTATTATACTTACTTTCCTCATAAACAATGTATGATTCTGCTTGTAGATCAGGCATGCTGATGTCAAGGCCGATTAAAGTAGGATCAATTTCAAGGAAATCCGGTAGTCCCTCCACTTCATCGGATACTCTCCTCCATAAATCGAACAACTGAATTGCCTTAGGATTTCCGGTCCACAACAAATTTCTACGTTGTTCTTGGAAGGCAACGAGCAGCTCTGATGGCAGCCGACGATTCAACTCACGAAGAAATAAGAAGTTAGGCAGGCTTGGTTCAGCTTCTGGCTCGGGTACAGGAACTGGAATGTTTTCTCTTTTGTCTTTAGAGATTGTATACGGATTCAGCAATAAAGTGTAATCAATCGCATCTGCGTTCCAAGGAACCAGACCGCATTTTCTAAAACCGTTTTTAAGAGTGGAATCCTTATTCTCCGTGTTATTGATTGCTTGCTTCAACAAAGGTGCAAAATCTGGCCTTGTGATAATCGTACCTCCATGATCGAACCGCCATTTGACAATCACAGTGTCCCAAGAGTTTTTCATAGGCTTAAAAAAAGACACACAAGTGGCTGAATGAAATGGGTGGCGTTCGGTAGAAGGGAAACCAGGATGATCTGTTTCTCTTGGCAAAATTGAACAGTGGCGTAAGTAGCATGTGACCGGTGGCCGTCGACGAACACAATGACTGTAAAAGCGATACTCTTTCTCACAAGCCACCGGTAAAACAGGTTTGATATATATTCATAGAACGATCCTGTATTCATCCAGCCTTTTTCTGTGCGACAAACACCCTACTCCTTTGGTACACTAAAGGGTGTCCACGATGAAATTGCCACACTATGAAATTGCTCTAACTTTTTAACCGTTGGGTAGAATTTAATGAAAATTTGGGTGGATTTAGTTCATAGTGCATTATTTACATCCTGTAAGTTTTAAAGTCCTGTGATCAAAACTCGCGGAAATGGAGTCGAAACAACAGCTCGTGCGTGATAAAATCTTGCGCATTCATCACGAGAACAAGGATCTCTCGCATCGTTCCATCGCTAAAACGTTGGGAATCGCGAATTCCACGGTGTCGCGAGTGATTAAGCGGTTCGAGGAACGGTTGACCACCGATCGGAAGCCCAGAAGTGAAGGAAAAAGTATTCCGTACAACACCAAAAATCACAACCGCGTAGTTGGGGCCTTCAACCGAAATCCGAACGCCTCCGTTCGGGATGTGGCTAAGAAGCTGCACCTAAGCCGAAGTTTTGTCCAGAAGGCCAAAACTAAGGCTAGGCTTTGAACGTTCAAGGTACAAAAGGCCCCCAATCGCGACGAGAAGCAGAAAAAGTCCGCCAAAACCCGTGCCAGGAAGTTGTACCTCAACATGCTGACGAAAGTTGAATGCTGCATCATGGACGACGAAACATATGTGAAGGCCGACTTCAAACAGATCCCCGGCAACCTGTTTTTCACGGCCAAGGATAAGTTCAGCGTTCCGGAGCATGTCCGCACTCAGAAGATGTCCAAATTTGCGAAGAAATTCCTGGTTTGGCAAGCCATCTGCACGTGCGGGAAGCGGAGTGCACCTTTCATGACCCAGGACACGATGAACGGACAGGTGTACATAAAAGAGTGCCTCCAGAAGCGGCTGCTTCCTCTCCTGAAGGCCCACAACGTCCCAACAATCTTCTGTCCGGATTTGGCCTCATGCCACTACTCCAAGGACGTGCTGAAGTGGTATGCGGACAATAAGGTCAATTTCGTGCCGAAAATGTTCAACCCTCCCAACACTCCGGAGCTCCGCCCCATCGAGAAGTACTGGGCGATTATGAAGCAGCACCTTCTTAAACGACCTAAGGTAGTGAAGACAGTCGAGGAACTGAAGAAAGTATGGGTTTACATGCAAAAAACGGATGATTCACAGGTTGTGCAGAATCTTATGGCCGGGGTTAAGGTCAAGGTGCGGGCATTTGCGTATGGACTGTAAATAAAATACGAGTAAAATGGTAAAATGAAGTTTAATAGTTATTTCTCAATCCCTGAAAATTTGATGGCAATCGGATGAAAACTCGAATTTTGCGAATCAATTTTGTGTGTGGCAATTTCATCGTGGACACCCTTTACTTACTACCTCTTGAGGTAAACGTTCCATGTACGGAAAGAGTGTGAGCGGTGGGACCAATGTACCAACATTAATCGACCACTTTGCAGGAATAATTACGATTACCTACCTTGAATCGAATGCAGATTTTTTGCCAATTTTGCAGCAAATACTCTTTTCTTTTTAAGATTTGGAGCCATCTCATCCATGTTAAAAACACGACTTGGAATGCTTAGCATCTCCAATTGATCTTGCGATACTAAGAATGCCTCTACCTCAGCGAACCAAGATCGCACTTCATTTTCCGAGATGATCGTCTTTTTTGAAATTGGGTTGGCGGTTCGCTTGGAAACATCAGGATGCCTCTTCAAAAACTTCGTGATCCATCCCTTTGAAGGCATTCCATGTGGAAACACATCCTGCTTTCCCAAACGCTTCGCGAATTGACCAACGCTTATCCTCAGGATCTCTTCGCAAACCGGAAGTCCAATTACAGCCATGTCCTTGACCCACGCAGCGATTTCCATATCCTCATTCTCCGTCAGAACGGTTGGCTTTCCCACCTAGCCCGGGTGCAACTCCTTCCAGCAATCATACAGCGTACTCCTTGGAATCTCGAACAAGGCTGCAGCAACCCGGATGGAAGATCCTCTCCGGATGGCATCCAACGCTTGTTTCGACTTTCTCCTTAGGGTATTTGCGGTTCTCATTCATAATAAGCTGGAAATTAGGAGGTAGTTGTCATATTGAATTTCGTTGTCCGAAACACGAATCGTAGTGAAAAAATAAGACTCATATTTCGGACACTTGATTTTCTTAATTTTTGAGCGAAATATTGATTATATTAAAAAACAAACATCAGTGGACCGTTAAATACTCACCAAATTGAATATGTTGACTATACTAGCAATTCAAACTAATTGAATCACACAAGAAATTCACCCGCGAGCAAATCGTGAATTACTACTGGAACCGCTAAGCAAACTTCAACTTTCAAAGATCGTTAGACGAGCATTTATATCTTAGCCTCCTATGTTTGAATTTAATAGTTTTTCTTCAAATTAAAATTATTGGAAACTTAAGAGGCGAGTTTAAAGTAGGTACTTAGCTATCGTGATGTATTTTACACATGTGTACCATATGTCATATTTACAGTTTTAGTACAAGGTGTCCGAAACATGAAGCTGTCCGAAATTTGAATCAGAACGGTACTTAATATGCGTTTCCGTTTCATCGTGAAATTTGATCTAGTTGGGAGGTTTGGAGAAGCTCATGAACACAGATTTTGTCTTTTGGATCGTGAAACAGATAAATTGGAAGGCTTTGCTGGCTCGTACCTTGTGTACGCATGTTAACAGGGGTTGAAAAGAAGGTTTGTGAACCGAGTGTCGTGTCTTGCCGAAAAACGAGGAAAAATCTGAGACGGAACTATACCAACATGTGCCTACGTTGACGATGCGCAGAACGGAGTTGGTGTTGGTGTTGTTTTTATTAGTTTTTGAAGACGTTGCCAAGGTCACGAATGCAAAAAGGTGGAGCTGATAAAAGCGTGACTGCATGATCGTGTAGACGCATACTAGGAAGCGCGACTATTTGTTTGGACGTTTTTGTCGTTTTCGGTTATTTCCAGTACGGAACTGGTTTCGCCCTAGGTCCGCCCTAACAGCTGTCAAAGCTGTCAAACGTTTTAATTCAATCGAGTCGGATCTGGATCCGCTCTGGATTCGACCCAACATCGATGAGTTTCGCTCTCAACTTTTTTCGAGGTCCAACCTGGATTCACCAATACACACAAACATTAACTGCCAAAATAAAATGTTTATGTTTGTTTATGTTTATGTTTTGCACTAATACCATCATACTGACTTGACTCTGGATCCGTTTTGGTTCGGTAATTGCGAGTCAGAGTCAGACCTGACCCAGGTTTAAAACCGAAAACAACATTAGATTATAGACACTGTATATAGACCGGACAACAATTGTCTTATGCAGCCAAACGACCTATCAAAAAATGTAGCCAAACGAACTGTCAACTTTTGATTCACTTTAAAGGAGCAAGTATTGTGATCAAGTATTGTTTTGACAAAAGCCAACTATGACCAAATAAGGGATTTTCTACTTCCATATTCAGTAAATGTAAGTATTTTCGGTGTATTATTGATTGCCGTTTGGATTACTAAAAATGAACAAAATGCTTTCTCTACACAGTGCCGAGCATAGGACCACCATTTCAACGTCACCGCTTGCATCAGTCTGGTCCAGGTGTTCATTTTCCACAGTCGCAGTTCCCAAACAAGATCCTCCATTGCAATCATCGCCAGTTTCCTCTAAGAACTCGTACTCCAGATATTCTGCCACACTGCCGTTGCCTTCCGAGGGAATCAAATCTTCCGTTTCATTGATATCAATATCTTCCTTTTGTTTCGGTACATGCCGGTTTTCTCCACCCCCACACAGATGATCAGATTCCAGCCAATTAAATCTTCGAAGTTACTTCTCTTTCTCTTTCTGGTACTCAACTGCGCGAGTTATTGCCACAATTTCGCTCCAAACAATTCATTTTTTACAGGGCACTTTTCACTATGCTTTTTAATGAATATCTTCAAACGGAATCAAAACAAACTACCAACATCGAAACGGAATCTATTTTTTAGTCTATTGCGCTGTTTACTTCAAGTTTGTACAAATACAAGTGGTGCCGGATCAATTGCTCAAATTTATGACATTTTTCAGGGTTGGTAGATTGTAAGATTTTGCGTTGTCCGGTCTATATACAGTGTCTATACATTAGATTCGTTCAAGCCGAGGCGAATCAAAATTGGAATGTTTTTGTTCGTGTGCGAGAGGACACGGATGTTTTAGGTTAGTTTGGATTCGTGCGAAAGGACACGAATCAAATTTGAAATGTTGCGATTAGTGCGAGAGGACACAAATCAAATTTTGATTGTTGTGATTCGAGCGAAAGGACGCGAATCAAGTTCCGATTTTAAATTTTGGCCGAGGGATTTGATTTGCTGTTTCTTCACAAGATTACGGGTGTTTGGGTTCGTGCGGGAGTACATGAATCGAAGGCAGGATAATTTGTATTGTTGTTTAAATCTAGGGTTTTTATTCATTAAGGCGAATCTACAATTGAGAGACTCTCTCTTGCCTCGTTCTCTTTCATTAATTACAGCGCCATTATAAAACTATGGATTGATTCTTTAACACAAATCGCAAGATAAGAGTGCTGGCTAGCATATTGGGCAAACAGCCAAACAAAAAATGTGAAAATGATTTAGCTATTGGTGAAAAAGAAAGTAAACGGAGAGAGTCTCTCAATTGCAGATTCGCCCTAAGGAATAAAAACCCTAGAAATGGTTGTAAATATTCATCTTGAGAGGTAATCAAAATTTTGCTCAGTGATCCGGATTGCAGTATCCCGCGTCGAAGCCTGGGCTCTACGCCAACAGCCTTTCGATTTTACGATCGAACGAGTTACTGGCGAACTAAACGAAGCCGACCCACTGTCTAGGTTGATATACGAAACTCAAGAAGCAGTTCCCTTTGAAGATTAAGATTCCGGAAATCTGCTGTATGCAGTAGACACCGGAGTGTTTGAAATATCAACCCAACAAACAAACGAAAGCAGTAAATAAGCATACATGCTTTATTAAAGCTGAATTACGACTTTCGTAGCTGAATAAAAAAAAGCTGAAATATAAGCTGAATAATTGAATTGTATAATAGCTATAAGCTAATATAGGTAAGCTGACCTGATATTGAATTGTATAATAGCTGTAATGTACATCACTGTTCAACTGATCCAATTATAAGCTTAAGAAAAATAATACAAAAGCTTTACACAGGTGCCTTAATTGACTTTTATTCAACCACTGAACAATTAGTTGAAATACAGTTTGGCAAAGGGTAAAGCACCCTTTGTTTTGGGGAAATGCTCCTTAAACTTTGGAAAAATGCTCCTTAGATGCGTTTGCCCGGTATAATGCAATCGGAGGTATTAACCTTCTGGTTAGCGCTTGCCGGGTGTTTTGACGGATCTTCATTTTCTTCAATATTGTATAGTTTTGACGGGTTTTAAGTTTCTGAATTTGAGAGTCTTCAAAACGAAATTAAGACCCGTCAACACGAAATTAAGACTCTTCAAAATGAAATTAAGACTCGTCAAAATGAAATTTAAACCCGTCCAAACTACCTCAAAGATTGCGAAGGATTGAAGAAACTTAAGACCCGTCAAAACAACCGGCAAGCGTTAACCAGAAGGTTAATACCTCCGATTGCATTATACCGGGCAAACGCATCTAAGGAGCATTTTTCCAAAGTTTAAGGAGCATTTCTCCAAAAAGAAGGGTGCATTTACCCTGCTGCCATTCAATTATCAGCTGAACTCCATTGCTGCAAACTTGCTTCTTAAGCATATGCAATTGGCAGTGTCCAAAAGCACTTGGCGACAGCTTAATAACTTCTCCAAATTTGTGTTAATAATGCCTGAACAAAGCTGTGATTGAAAATAGTTCAGCTGCTGAATGAAATCGCCATAGTGATGTTTATTTAATGAGTGTTTGTTTGTTGGGAAATCATGCTCGAAAAATCACAGTGAAATACAGAAAGTTTGCGAAGCTGTGAAGACAGATATATGGCCAGAGATCTTACGAAGATTCAAGGCACAAAAAAAAAATGTATGTTTTAGGGTTCACTGTTTTCAAAAAACGACAGAAGGACACATAGGCGAGGTGAATACTAATAATTGAGTCAAAGTTGTTCGGAAAAAAAAAGATTTTGTCAATAGTTAAGATACAACACCCCTTTTCTATGTCTCAATAGGCTGATGCAAATTTCGAAATGTTTGCTCCCCTAAGCTTAATCGACGCCAATTTAGGTCCTGATAGTCCCCAAAAAATTTGAACACATTTGGTTTTAATTTGGCTTTGCACACGCTATTCAAAGTTTGTATGGGAATTAGTATGAAGAATCTTGAACTTACATTTTCAGATCCCTAACATCTTGATATTATGCCCTTAAACCAAATCTAATTAAGATTCATATAGTGTAAGTTGTCAACTATCAAAATGCGAAGATACCTGACATGTAAATTTTATACAAAAATAGTTATTCAATAAAACATAAAATACAAACTTTAGGTATGATGTTTTATTCTTATTTTTGGCAACACTGTCTGACGGGAATGCCTCTTTTATTTTCTTGTTAATCAAGCTCATAGAAATTGAAGAAAACACATGGTTGAATTTAACAGTCTTAGATGTACATTATTTATTTTTATATTTATTTATTGATCGAACGATGATATTCCACAACCTGTAGTATGAACTGGTCTTGATCGGGGTCCTTGGTCAATTTCCCATTAAAATAGGTTGTCATTTTAACCGCTCTCTCTGCAATATCGTTGACAACTTGCAACGCTTGAACTCGTTTCTGGGCACAAATGTACTCGTTGATATCTAGCCCTTCTTCAGGATGCTTAGACAGGAAATCAGTTCCAATATTCATAATGGCAAAAAAGACAATGGATCCTTCCGTAATGAAATCACTTATTGACGAAGTGGCAGATATTTTTGTTGGCTTCTTTGCTATTTTGAATTTGGTTTCTTGGTTTGCATCTTCAATGGAGGTTCTCGTTTTTTTTAATGCTTGTATCATTTTCATTTTTTCCTCTACATTGACGTCATTGCCAAAAAACGATAATGCTGTTGTTGTTTCGGTAAAGTACCACAGATGGTTCGACATGGCATTAATAGCAATCTGAACGTATTTTTTGTCGTGAAAATGATAGATGGATTTGATAAATTCCAAATCGACTCTGGGAGCAGCAGCAGCAATAGATAAGCGGAACCAAAACTAAATATCGAATATCGCAGTCCATTTTGTTTTCGATTTGACACCTTTTATAAACAAATTTTCCTCGGCATGCTAGGTGAGTTTTCCGTCAGACAGTGTTGCCAAAAATAAGAATAAAACATCATACCTAAAGTTTGTATTTTATGCTTTATTGAATAACTATTTTTGTATAACATTTACATGTCAGGTATCTTCGGCATTTTGATAGTTGGCAACTTACACCATATGAATCTTAATTAGATTTGGTTTAAGGGCATAATATCAAGATGTTAGGGATCTGGAAATGTAAGTTTGAGATTCTTCATACTAATTCCCATACAAACTTTGAATAGCGTGTGCAAAGCCAAATTAAAACCAAATGTATTCAAATTTTTTAGGGACTATCAGAACCCAAATTGGCGTCGGTTAAGCTTAGGGGATCAAACATTTCGAAATTTGCATCAGCCTAAAGTCTCAATTTATATAAGATTCTATTGTGGAAACAATAGCTCCTATTGCCATCTTATCGTTGTTAACAATACTATAAATTTTACATACTATAGAGCATATTGTATGGTTTTTTTTTTCCTCTGTTCGGGACATAAACCACTGCGACCAGTAATTTGATCTATTGTAAAGACTGGACTCGGAAAAAATGAGACACACAAAAATGATCACCAAAACTTCATTTTAAATTTGATACTTCTCAAATCGGATGCTTCTCAAACCATTCATTTTAAATTGGATACTTCTCAATTGATATATGTCTCGTCGTCCATGACGAGACAGTCTGGCTTGACCAGCCACTCACGGTACAGCTTCCGCGCACGCAATTTGGCCACCGTGTTTTGCTTGTCAGTTCGGTTTGGCGCCTTCTTGACCTTAAAAACACGTAGCCCAGCCCGCTTCATGGTCTGCTGGACGAATTGACCTTTTCGGCCACGTCTCGGGTGGAAAGGTTCGGGTTATTCTTAAAGTACTGCCTTATCTTCCGCGCCTGCTCTGGGTATTCCGTTTTCGGTTTTCGACCGCTTCCAGCGCGCCGCTTGATGGTCTTCGTCTCCTGGAACATATTCACAACGCGGGACACGGTGGAATGGTGGATTCCAAGCCTTTTTCCGATCCATCTGTGCGACTGATCAGGATTATCGATCACCGCGCCCAAGATTTGCTGGCGTAGCTCTTCTTGTTTCGAATGCATCTTGAAAACTACTTGACAAATCGCAATAAAATTTTGCACACTAGACGAGTACTACCCAAAATTTCATTAATTTTTACCCACGCGATAAAAAGTTACATCCAAAAAAAAAAAAAATTGTCACATTTTTTCCGAGTTCAATTTTTAGTATATTCCGTATCCTTTGTTAAGTGCATGTCGCGTTACTTCATCACTATTGAGAAATGATGAAGTATTCGGTGTTTTTGACAGTTGTATTTGTTTGTTTTGTTGGCTATGAATCGAGTTTTTTTTTAAGTTTTCGCAATTTTAACCCTTTGTGAGTGACAGTTTTCTTCAAAGGCGCGCCCCTTTATCAGTCAAAACCGGATTCATTGCAAACAAAACAAACAATGACTCCGATACTGACTATGCATCAGAGTCCTAACCACTTCAAATTATAGAACATCAAATAGAAAATGAGAATTCGCATAATTGAAGACTAACCATGTTTTCCTTATTCCAAGCTCATCCTCGGTGGGTCCATCCGAGTATTGTCGCTTTTCACAAGACATAAAATGTAATAAGGACTTATATACGTTCCTTTGACTACAAAAACAAATATGTTACCTAGTTTGAATTAATTCAGACGCACCAAGAAAACGTGATTTACCATCGTTACGGGTCATATATTGTATGGTTACAATACATTTAATTGTGAACCTATTAGATTTTTTTTTTCTTTCGGGAAACCAATTAAGTAGTATGGAGATTATCAGAAGCTCGTCGATTTCTCTACAATAATTGCTCATTGAACTAAACAAACTAAACAAAATATTCCATTCCTAGCAGTAGTAGAAATGTTATTTAAAAATATTATATTGAGCAAAGTCGTTATATGGTGGTGAGTACTATCAAAAGCAACGTAAAATACCATATTGCACAGCCTAGACATTTTATTAGCTAGCATCGCCATACCACTCGTTCAGCGTTATTTTGAACGATTCAACGCCACGTTTTCTAGATGTTGAAGAAAAAATCAAGCTCGAATAGTATGTATTTTTTTAACAGACGTAATAATGGAACCTAGGTGCATGATCTGCATTCAGTGGGTGCATCATTCCTCTGGCTCATGGCCATCGTGATGGAAGCTGACGATCCATTGTAAATCACGTGCAACGCATGGACCAATGACCAGTAAGCACCAAAATGCGCGGTCTTTTTTTTTCGGCACAAGAGTGGCTCGTAGATCAATCTGAAGACGTGATGATGTGTGAGAAGATTTATTTGTTTTTCTCGCCTACGTGGTTCTATATTCTTTGTCTTGAAGCATGTGCTAAACTAATATGGTCAGTCAGTGGAGTTCAGTCTGTAAAATAAGTCATGTTTGAAATACATTTCCTGGGAGAATGGGTATTGTACTGTTCATCAATCTGAGATATTTAGACCCCAAAAATGGTTTGTCCATTTCCCGGTTTGCTTATCTTGATCGTCACACTCCAAAAGTGGTACGGAGTAGACAGAAGCACCCCCCTAAAAACGGATGTATTCCTTCCAGTTGAACCTTGGGACAAATCAATTGATTTGCTTAGATGCAATCTGAGAGATGTTATAGCAGGCACGGTAGGTGTTTTTAAGCACAATGCAAACCTTTTCATCTGTTAGTTTTGTTGGAAACTTATTGAACTGATTTTTTTTAGGCGAATGAATACTTCTATGACGCTTATTGCTTTTAAAATGAACGTTTGTTTCCAAGTTTTTTGTTCAATTGGTTTTGACGCAACTATTTCTCTCATTGATTTTCAATCGTGTAGTCTATGTTCAACCAAATATAAATAATTTTTGCGAAATGCGTCGCTTCTTGCATTAATGTTGTTCACCATCATTACCTGTGTCAAATTGATGTTAATCAGGGTTGTCCCCATCTGTAATGTTGTTTCACGATGAATGGTAGATGAATGGAGAGCATTCCACTTGCAGCATAATTATCGATTAGTTCCTACAGGGGTGAGAGCCTTCAATTTGAAGTCGCTCAGCAAGAATAGTGCACTGGGGAGCACGGAGAAAATAAAAAAAAAAAAAAATTCCAGCATGTCTGCAAACAGTGTTGCCAAATTTTGTTCATGGTCAATCTGTATTTTTACATCCAAAAATCTTTTTTATCTATATCCGACTGTTGAAAATCTGTAAAAAAAAATCTGTATCATAAATTTAACTATTGCTTGGTTCCCGTTCACTGGTTGAAAAATAATTTTGCGTGCATCGCATTTGAACCAAATAGGGTAACGGGATGTATGTAGTGTTAGCCTAGCTGCTTTATTCAGCCTATGTACCAAATATTTCATTAATTCGGCGATAATCAACAAAATCATGTTTCTATCAAGATGACCGATTTATTTCGAAGCAATTGAGACATTATTAACCAATTTTTAGGTGTTCACTTCCGCGTAGTTTTCGATCTTTATTTTTTAAAAAACATGACTTCACTGGCTAGGCTGAACATTATATACACGATCTTTGACTTATCTAAATTTGGCTAAATTGAACCTGTAAACCGAGTAATGCAGCCAATATGCTCAGAAAATAGTCACATGTTATAAATTGACTGTTCACATAGGCATAATAACAATGATTTGTGAAGAAAACTGTAGACTCAATGTTAGAAACATATTTTATTCTATGTTCCTAACTATGGCCTGTTGTATGAATAGCGTAGTAAAAATGTTGTTATCTATATAATAAAAATGAGTTGGGGTTTCCTTTGTCACGATTTAACTCGCGAGCGGAAGGACCGATCGGCGTGAAATTTTGTATGCAGAGATTTTTAGGGCCGGAAAATAATTTTATGATGGTTTGAGACCCCTCCCTTCACTGGAAAGGGGGGCTCCCATACAAATGAAGCACAAATTTCTACACAACTCGAGAACTAATCAAGCAAAAGAAACCAAATTTAGCATGTGTAAGTTTTTGAAAGCAAAAAAGGTTTTTATGGTAGCTTGAGACCCCTCCCTTCTATAGAAAGGGAGGCTCCCATACAAATGAAACACATATTTCTGTATAGCTCGAGAACTGATCAAGCAAAGAAACCCAAATTTAGCATGCGGAAGTTTTTAAAGGCGAGAAATGTTTTTATGGTAGTTTGAGACCCCTCCCCTCTCTATAAAGGGAGGCTCCCATACAAATGAAACACATATATCTGTATAACTCGAGAACTGATCAAGCAAAGAAACCCAAATTTAGCATGCAAAAGTTTTTGGAGGCAAGAAATATTTTTATGGTGGTTTGAGACCCCTCCCCTCTCTATAAAGGGAGGCTCTCATACAAATGAAATACATATTTCTGTATAACTTGAGAATTGATCAAGCAAAGAAACCCAAGTTTAGCATGCGAAAGTTTTTGGAGGCAAGAAATATTTTTATGGTAGTTTGAGACCCCTCCCCTCTCTATAAAGGGAGGCTCCCATACAAATGAAACACATATTTCTGTATAATTCGAGAACTGATCAAGCAAAGAAACCCAAATTTAGCATGCGGAAGTTTTTGGAGGCAAGACATGTTTTTATGGTAGTTTGCGACCCCTCCCTTCTCTATAAAGGGAGGCTCCCATACAAATTAAACACATATATCTGTATAACTCGAGAACTGATCAAGCAAAGAAACCCAAATTTAGCATGCAGAAGTTTTTGGAGGCAAGAAATGTTTCTAAAGTAACTCAAGACCCCTCCGCCCTCTGTAAGAGTGGGGCTTTCATGCTAATGAAACACAAATTTGTGCATAACTCGAGAACGAATCAAGCATATGGAACCAAATTTGGCATGTGGAGGTTTTTGGAGGAGAGAAATGTTTCCATGGAAGTTTGAGACTCCTACGCCATATGGAAGGGGGAGGGAGGGGGGTTTTAAATACAAATGCAACACAAATTTCTGCATAACTCGAGAACTAATCAAGCAAATGGAACCACATTTGGCAGGTGGAGGTATTTGGAGGCAAGAAATGTTTCTACAGCAGTTCAATATCCCTCCCCATTTTGAAAGGGAGAGGGGCTCCCCCTACAAATAAAAAGCAAATTTCTGCATTACTCGAGAACTAATCAAGTAAATGAAACCACTCTTAGCATATGGAGGTTTTTGGAGGCTAGATTTCTATATACATAAAAATGAATTTCTGTCTGTCAGACCCTTATAGACACGGAAAGTTCTGAACCGACCAACGTGAAAATTTATATGAAGGGGTTTTTTGGCTGGGGAAGGTTCTTATGATTGTTTGAGACCCCTCCTCTCTCAGGAAGGGGCGCTCTCATACAAATGAGACACAAATTTCATCATAAGCCGAGACCTAATCAAGCAAATCGAATCAAATTTAGCATGTGGGGGGTTTTGAAGGCAAGAATGTTTCTATGGTAGTTCAAGACCCCTCCCTTTCTGAGGGGGGGGGGGGGGGGCTTCAAACAAATGAAACTCACATTTTTATTATAATCGATGAGCCCAGTGTGATGGTTCGAGAACTAATTAAGCAAATGGAACCAAATTTGGCATGTGGAGGGTTTTGAAGTCAATGATTGTATGGTGGTTTGAGAAACCACCCCCCTCTGGAAGGCAGGGCTCCCATACAAATGAAACACAAATTTCAACCAAAAATGAGAATTATCCAGGTTAATAAGGCCTCTTAAACACATAAACACAAACCGTGTATTTCTCGGGTAAGAAGCATGTTTTGATAGAAGTTTGAACCCCTGCTTATTCAAGAAGAAAAAAACTCATTTCGAAAAAAAAAACCATAAACGTGACAGTTATATTAAATTTTCCTTTATTTAGTTGCAAGCGTAGCAGCGCACGCACAGGGTTCAGCTAGTTTTTAATAAAAGGGAATTTGCAGTGCATCCACTTAATCGGAACAGAAGAAGGGATGGAATGTCGGACGACAGCCCTGTGAAAATGGTTCTCGAAAACGAACCGACAGGTAAAAGAAGAAGAGGCGTGCAACGAGCAAGGTGGATCGATCAAGTAGAAGGCGACCTGCGGACCCTCCGCAGACAGCGAGGCTGGCGAGGAAGCCATGGACCGATTACAATGGAAACAACTTCTGTGTACAGCAGAGGCCACACCGGCCTTAGTCTGATTGGTAAGGTAAGGTAAGAAGAAGGGATGGAGAATTCCATCGGCTCTATCCGGAGTTGCGAAAATACCCGGACAAGTTCCGATCATACACCAGAATGTCAATAGATACGTTTGACATGGTGTTGATTTTGATCGAAGGCAGGCTTATGAAAAATTGGACCAATCTGAACAGTGAACCAATTTACCCTTGTGAACGGCTTATTGTCACCCTAAGGTAATTAATCAGATCATAATTTTAATGCTTCAACTGATATACACTGTACTTTTTCTACAGGTTTCTTGCAACAGGGTCATCCTTCCAAACCCTTGAATTCGTAATATTCATGTTAATATTCATTTTAATATTCATGTGTTCACACTTAAACAGAACCTCCGTAGTATCACATATTAAATTTATTGCATATTGAAAAGTATGTGCGATCGCACATAGTGATTATATAAAACATTCGAGGTATGTGCGATTACACATAATTGTCATTTGTTGAGCACATTGCAAAAATCTATGTGTGGACACATTAATTGTTGCTTTTTTATCAGCGTAGTAGGTAAAACCAATTGTGTTTTAAGAATGCATTTTTATATTACGCATATAAATTATAACCTTCCATAATAATTCTATTGGGTTGAAATTTCTTCACGTATTTCACGGATCTTTAGTTCTTTAGTGATTACAAAAAGACAACTATAATTGATTTACTTTGAAAAAATATTTTTTGTGTCACTGCGCTAAAAATCACAAGTTCATTTCCATTGTTCGCCATTTTTAACTGACGAAAAATTGTTGTTTTAATCATTTCCCAAAAATCTAGGTAGATCGAAGTCAAACCAGTTTATTCATTTTTCGACAACTCCATACTGCTTGCAAAAATATGAACAATCTATTCAGTCGCTATTATTTCATAATAGCGTATAGCGTTTAGACGCGTCGAAACACCACTCGGGCTGCTTCGACGCGTTTAGCTGTCGGTTCGCACCGCTTCGCTTCGCGTTGGCTATATCAAGTTATCGCGATTCGCATGTATTTTCATCGAAAGTGTTTTGACGCGAACGCGTTTGCTCGCGCGAGCGCTTCCAAACGCTCTCAGTATACCATCAGCCAGAGAGAGAGAGAGAGAGAGAGCTATCAGTTCAGCGGGAGAGGGAGAACATTTTCAGCAAGAAAACTCCTCTTCACTGCTAGTTCTCGCCTAGTATGCGTAGCCGAGAACCAAGCAAAAAAAAAAAAAAATATTTTCACCACTTTTCCAAACTGTTTAGCGACGGAAAATATCACTTCCACAACGTACGCGATTTCTGCTAGCCTGGAGAACACTTTTCAGGCGCTTTCGAGTGCGATTTCACCCGCACAGTACGGACTTTTTCGCGAGCACCATCGTAAAGGTGCAAATATATACTTCCACCACTTCCACTCAACACAAACTTAGAGAGCAAAATCTATGTAAAGTGAATCATAATGTTTTGATTAGCAAATGACCACTAAATCACTTAAGTGTTTCGTAGCAGTTTGATTTTGTTTGATTTATGAAATGTTGTGTTTGGTAAACGAATACAGTAGGCCTTAAATCAGAAAACCATTAAAAAAAATCGTGCTTAAAGGGCGATACGGTCAAAATTTGGTCAATATCAACTTGACGTATTTCTTTCAATTTTGCATTTAAAAAACCTGAACACCCCTCATTTTGAAGGTGTGTGTGTAGAATGTTGCTCCTATTTTGATTTTGGAATTCACTCTTCAGTTGTCAAAATGCCGTCCAAGCAAGAAGAGCAGCGTATCAAAATTTTTCTCGCGCATCGCGAAAATCCGAGCTACTCGCACGCAAAGTTGGCAAAATCGCTAAAAGTTGCCAAATCAACCGTTACAAATGTAATTAAAGTGTTTGGGGAACGTTTGTCGACAGCCAGGAAGTCTGGATCGGGGGGAAATCGAAAACCGGAAGCCGCTGAGACGACAAAGAGAGTTGCCGGTAGTTTCAAGCGAAACCCTAACCTATCTCTCCGAGATGCCGCAAATAAGCTGGGTGTATCGTCTACAACCGTGCATCGAGCCAAAAAACGAGCCGGACTATCGACTTACAAGAAGGTAGTGACTAAAAAATGCGATGATAAACAAAATACGACGGCCAAAGCGCGATCCCGGAGGCTGTACACGACGATGCTGACGAAGTTTGACTGCGTAATGGACGACGAAACCTACGTCAAAGCCGACGACAAGCAGCTTCCGGGACAGGAGTTTTATACGGCAAAAGGAAGGGGAAAGGTAGCAGATATTTTCAAGCACACGAAATTGTCAAAGTTCGCAAAGAAATATCTGGTTTGGCAAGCCATCTGTACCTGTGGCTTGAAAAGCAGCATTTCCATAGCTTCCGGGACTGTCAACCAAGAAATTTACGTAAAGAGTGTTTGAATAAACGTCTGCTGCCTTTCCTGAAGAAACACGGTTGTTCCGTACTGTTTTGGCCGGATTTGGCATCTAGCCATTACGGTAAAAAGGCCATGGAGTGGTACGCCGCCAACAACGTGCAGGTGGTTCCCAAGGACAAGAACCCTCCCAACACGCCAGAGCTCCGCCCAATTGAGAAATACTGGGCTATTGTCAAGCGGAACCTAAAGAAGACCAAAAAAACTGCTAAGGACGAGCAGCAGTTCAAGGCAAACTGGCTTTCTGCGGCGAAGAAGGTGGACAAGGTGGCTGTACAAAATCTGATGGCAGGGGTCAAGCGTAAGGCCCGGCAATTCGGATTTGGAAAAGCGGAAGCCTAACTGAATATTTTTCCTGAATTTTATACTAATTGAACTTGAAAAAGAAATTTAATTTGATTTTTTAAATAAACGATTTCACCGATTTACACGCGTTTCCCCTCGACCAAATTTTGACCGTATCACCCTTTAGACTACATTTAATCGCCAATCTATCAAGTGGGATAAAGTTGCATCCATGAATAGACCCAATTTGGTGCTTATAGACCGACATTACATCCATATCCCTCAAAAGTTTCTGACTTTATAAAATGAGTTGTGTAACTTTTCGCGATGCATACTACCAAATGGCTCATTGAACTTATCTAAGCAAGTTTACCACTAATTAAATACCGCTTCTAGCCCAAATAATTTATGAGTTATAATAAAAAATGTAATCGATCGTTGCATATTAGGCTGAGTCAAGGGACACTTTATACCTACAAAAAGATCAGGTCAGGCAAATTTCTAGTCAACTTTGTAGTGCTCTAACTTCATGAAATATTATCTGATTTAATTAAGACAAAAAGCATTTGACTAGAAAATTAATGTAGTTTTATATCTTGGTAACATAATTGGCCATGGTCCTCGGACACCGGAGTTGTTCCGGGTTCCGGGAAGTTGTTCCGGGAATTTGTGATGAGATTTTGTACAAGATGCCGTTGCCAAACAATTTTTTCAGCAAACACACGTAAAGACAAAATATTTTTTAGGCGAATGAAAAATTTATTTCAGGAATCGGCCTTAAATTGACCGAGATATGGTGAGATATGAAACAGATTCTGATGAAGCGTCTTGGATGCGGTTAACTCTTCATTTTACTCAAAACATGCCATGTGACAGCTTTTTCTTCTTAGTTTTTCATCACAAACTTTATTATGAACTAAAAGTGGATCCACTCCCGGAACTACCGGAACGTCCCCGGAACCTGTAGTAGCGACCAGTTAGGCATTTACCCCAAAACATGATATGATATGATTTTTCATAAATATGATATTGATAAACTCCAGAAGGCCATTACATACATTGGCTACTCTTGGAACCACCGAAATGTCCCCGGGGAACCTGTAGTAGAGACCATTTACGATTTTACTCCGAGACATTCCGTGCGGCAGCTCTATCTTCATGATTTTTCATAATTATGATTTTGATAGACTTGCGAAAGCCATTGGCTACATTGGCCACTCCCGGAACATTTTTGGGGAACCTGTAGTAAGGATCAATTACGATTTTACCACAAAATATGGACTATAAGATTCACTGGCTAGCCTGATCTAGCTTCCTGGTACCTCTGAAGATCAATTTATTTAGCTTTGGTTCGGATAAGCTAGCAATGATTCGATTGAGTATAGGGAAGGGTGGGTTTTATTAGTAGCAAGTTGGTCCTCTTTCCGCTTTCAGGACGGCTTCAATCCGCCTGGGGATGGAGTTGTAGAGGGTTTGAACGACGTCCAGTGGTATTTTATACCACTCGTCGATTAAAGTTTTCTTCAATTGCTTCAAGGACGAAAATCTCATAGTACACGCTGAAAACAACACTCGGTGGTAAGTCATCCAAATATTTTCTTATGGTAGATAAAGACATTTCCAATCGATTAAATTCGTAAAAATATTTCGAATAACGCAGTACTCCGCTTGAAGCAAAATATATCAGTATTCAAATCAGTTCGTTGGTTTTTATTGTTCTAATCAACCTGTTTTTTTTATTGCAACTAAACAAAAAATGACAGAAAATCTGTGGATTATTCCAAGTTTGCAGCTATGTAAGAAAATATTCAACATAAAAGTAAAACAATATTTTGCAAATACTATTAATTTAACTTGGCCTTAGAGTGAACAGCGTACGAAGATCAGATTATATTTCATTTGGTGTGCTTAAATAGGTAGAAATAAAAGTTCATATACTTCATAGAAGAATATAAGTTCAAATTGAGCATTGCTCACCAAATCAAGATATTAATGAAAACGATCAAAATATAAATTTTATGCTTGTTCTTGTTGTTGTTCATATTATACAAGAACCGGTAGCTTATCGATGCAATAACATTGTCTGACATCAAACCTTAGAATCAAAGTATACGAATCGGACATGAAAAGAAGTAGCCCATACCAGTTAATTATTGAAATGGATGCTGTCCACCGGGGGTGCTTGGATTGACTACTGAAAATTGTCCATCCCCCTGTCATCATTTAAGACCTGCGTTTGCACAATTTCTAGTGGTTTTATCAAGTCATTCAGTAGGATTGATAATAATAGCCAAAGCGTACTAGACATTCAAAAACAATCATCGTATAGATTGATGCTATCCACCAAAGGTGACTTAACCGATGTTTATGAAGTTTGAATACAGAAGTGAAATGGATGCTGCCCACCAAGATTAATTTGCTTGATGCCTTCGAAACGGCCATCCTTCCGATATGTCGATGAATATCTGACATATTCTGTAGGCGGCTCAATGAGATTTTCATATATGGTTATTTAAACATGATCATGAAATGCAACGAAAGAAAGGATTTTTCATAAATCTGTAAAATCTGTATTAATTCTAAAAATCTGTAATCTGTATATGCAGAATTCTGTTTCCAAAAACTGCAAAAAATCTATATGATTACAGATAAATCTGTATATGTGACATCCCTGTCTGCAAATCGATATACCAATGTGAACTTTCAATCCAGCATTCAATTAATCCTTTTAACAACGTAGAGGAACTGTTGGCTTCGGCAATGTTGACTATTTTCGGCAACCGATTATCATACCCAACTTAATTATTTAGTTTTAATATAATTACCTTCCAAATAGTGAGCCATTTCTTGAAGCTTTTTTACTTTAAAAAAAAACTACATGCATTCGAAGTTGTTACTGTTTCCGTAACCTATAATAGAACACATTTTTTCGCATGCAGTTCAAATGAAATCAGATTGTCTGAATGATAACAAATAGAGGATTACGGAACAAATAAGTGTGAACAAACAAAAAACGTGAGATGTGTGCACGACGCTTTAACAATACTCCTGAAAGGGTGGACTCTTCTTGCCTAGAATAGGTACACCCTCCTACTTATGAATTAGTTATTTGAGAATCCAAATTTATATGTGGAAATCTAATAAGCCATGCCTTAATATTTTTTTTTTTTCAAAATTTGATCTTTTCTTTGTAAAATTTTAAAATTTGATAACAGAAGAGTTTTCCTTTGCTCAGCCCTCAAAGACGCAGATAACAAGCGTATTCGTGCTAAAGATTATTAGGTTCGATTGCCGGATAAGAAAATTCGGGTTTCTTAAGATCATGATCATGTTCTAAACTTTTCATGACCATCATTATCATAGGGAAGACACATTTCAGATTTGCGCAAGACAATCAGTGGGGACTGGATTTGTAATCAAGTTGAGTTGGTTAGACGAGTAGAAATTATAATGATTCATTATAGCTCTATCAGGTAAAACAAAAGGTACCTGAGTTTAAGGCCATGTTTGCGTCATTTAATAAAGATAGGAAGCAAACACCATTGTTTACATTTTACTCAATTTACGTTTATCTCGAACATCATCGGTCAGTGATTTATGAACGAGTAAATATTGATAAAAACAACCAGCTTCGTGATTTTCGGATGATTCACCTTCTCACGGTTCAGCAGCCTCTTAAGCTGGTCCGAAAAGCACCAAAAAATCATTTCGTCCGTCTAAGGCTAAGCACGTGATTAACAGTGGATCATGTTCCATCAAGATTTTCTCGAGCGTTGATGGAGCCTGAATGGAATCTCAAAGCAACATGTTGGGTCACACATTGCTTAATGCTGATCACGCGTGGATCTAAATATTTGTGAAGGTTGGCGTTTGACATATCTATCCGTTGCATTCCAAACAAAGGGCGATAAACGGTAGGAAGGCATAATCGTAAGACTCGGTATTAGCCATTCTAAATCTTGTATCCATGGCCTCAAACGTGAGGCATCTGAATGTCTAGCATAATATTTTCAAGTATATATGATAACGTACTATTTCGTTGTTTGTTTCAAGAGAAGCTCAATCTTATGTGTTTAAATATCCTAAGTAACGTGCACCATAAAGTATCGAATAGCGCATATTGTAATCAATTTGAGTATCCAGTCGGTTATCCGAAGTAGAGTGATCAGTTTCAGAAATTTCAAAACATATCAGATCACATGAAAATTAAAAATAATTAGATCATCGATGATGGTGTTGAACACCAATAACCGAACTGTCCGAATGCGAACATTTTCTAGCATCCAACTTTCCAAGAAGTCCGGTATGTCCGGTAGAAGTATCGGCATGTCATGTTACCAATTATTAATGCTTCTCTCCTTTTTCCAATTCTCTTCCCTATCCTATGGCTGCGAGCGGTAGCATATGACATGTTGAGTGTCGATATGCGCTACTAAAGTCTGCTCTTCAAAAGCAGGAACATCGAGACGATCCTACCGAAAAGGGAGGTTGAAGCAGTAAGTGGGGAACGGTTAACCAATTTTCCCAGCCAAATTTTGGAACACAAGCTTCAAGGTAAGATGATTTCAAAATCTAGGTGAGAAAATCATATTATTTCTCTAAATTTTGCATATATCTATATAACACCATATGCTGGTATGAAGGGAGGGACTATCAGAGCACCCGATTGAAGCGATTTGGATAGGTAGAGTGGGCCTGCCAACTTCCTGTCGTTAACACTTTGTGAATAAAGGGCGGGCTGTTCTCCCCATCTAATGGGACTTTTTACTAGGCGGGAACTCGGTTTTGTTGTGGTTTCTGCGAACTTGTTTCTGGAAAGAGATTCTCATTAGACCCCTGTAGCTCTTGGTTGCGCATAAGTGTATCTGCTTACAGGCCCGCAATACGTTTTTGACCCTTCATACAGGAACATGATGAAACATTTACCACAATGCAACCTTGATCAAACCGTTTAATTAAAACAGTCCAGTGCTTTAGGCAGTTGCCTTGCTACATTAAATAGTAGTTCACATCATCATCAACTAAACGTGAAGTTCTTGTTGGGCTTTAAATGGTGAGTTGACAACTTCGAAAGAGGGTGCGACCGACCTCTGGTCGTCACAAGTTCCTACCTCACGCCTTCACGAGTCATATGATCACAAAAGACTGCCAGCTGAAACATGGAGACGCTGGTTGGCGTAGCCTGAGTCTGACAATAGCGAAGTGAGGGGGTGCGAAAAAAGATCGTGTACCTATAAATCAAGTTGTATATCCATACTTGTAATTCATATCATATTATTTTCCATTCTCATTTAAAAAAAGTTTGTTTGGTTGGGGCGGGTGTGTTTTTTGTTTGTTTGTTGTGTTTTGTTTTTTTTGTGTGTTTTTTGTGGTTTTGGTTGGGTTTTGTTTTTGGCTGGTTTTTTTGCCGGTTTTTTTTTGGGCGCGGGTTGCGGGGCCGGTGTTTTGGCCCCGCCGGGGGTTGCGGGTGGGGCCCGTGTTTTTTTTGGGTGGGGCTGGGGGGTTCGCCCGCTCTGGGGCCGTTTGTTTTTTTTTTGGTTTGGGGTGGCGTCGGCGGTTCCCTTTCTCCGGCTTTTCGGGGGCGGCCTGCCGTGTGTGCGTGGTGTTGGTTTTTTGTGGGGGCGGGCTGGTTTTTTTTGTGGTGTGCCATACAGATTGCTCGAACAAAGGGGGCCCCCCCAATTTTTATTTTTTTTTATTTTTATTAAATTACCGTTAAAATATAATGTGCTTATACTTTCTGGAACAGACTTTAATTAATAATTCCAGCACTCTTTGGAATCATCTTTGCATTCCAAAACCATTTAGGAGCCTGGAGCAACATGACAAGCATCAAAGGCTCGATTTCTTTTTCAGGATTTCAGCATAACATTTAATCTAATTTGCACTTCAGAACTTCAACTACTTTATTCATAAAAGACTGGCATGTGCTTACAAGCAGTGTAGGATTATATTAAAATATTGTGTCTAGTGGTATTATGGTAAGATAAGCCATTTATTTTAAAAATCATCAAACCGAGTTCTTCTATCACTGCAATTGCTCTCTTCGAACTAACTAGAACGGTATAAAGAAGAATTTTAACGACATGTTTTATAAAATAATATCTTTTATTGAAATTTTATCTTAGATATTTGGAATGATCTATTCTGATTTCAGCTTTTCCAGGACTAGTAGGATATTAATACATATCTAATTTTCATTTATTTTTCAGTAACAAACCATTGGATGTATCATTCATGTTTGAAATTTGAATAAATTAGCATTTTTGTTTTACTGATATCTTCATTTTTGTGTACAATTTATACTGAATATAAAACAACATAATGGGGAAAAGGAAGGACCATCAGGGCACTCAAGTGAAACGATTTGGATAGGGAGCATGGGACTGCCTCCTCCCTATTGTAAACAATTTGCGGAACGAGGGCGGGCTCTTTGACCCCATACATTGGGTATATTCTGTCAATCGAGGGATCGATTTTAGTGCTGTGAGTGTGAACTTGCTTTTGGAAGGAGATTCTCTTCCCTATATTTGCGGGTTTCGTGTAAGTGTCTCTGCTTACGGGGCCGCCAAAACGTTTTTGGCCCTTTATCCCCCACCCCCAACCTTCCCATAAATTCAAATAAAAAAAATTTTTATTTTTTCCTTTTTTATTCTCTTAACAACTTTCCTTCATTCAACAACAACAACACACCACAACCTTTTTCAATTCCATCATCATGCACGTCAACTACCCCAACCAACCTCTTTTCTCTTTCCCCCTCACTCAACATCATCTCTTACCAAAAAACACAACAAAAACTACTCCCCAAAATAATATCCCCCCTCCCAATTTTCTCCCAAACACCTAAACACCCACACCACCCATATTGTCAATACAAAACAATTTTAAACAACAATAATAATTATTCCCCCCACAGAAAAAAATTACTTTACCCAACAACACACACACATAAAACAAAGTCCAACCCCCGAACTGCCCTTTTCCACGTCTAACCACCACACACAATTATAATTCTTCCTTCCTTCTGGACCACCACACAATTTCAGCTCGCGCTTCCAGCCGACGTTTCACACCCCCCACCCCCCACTAAGCATTCCTTTATTTTTCTTTAAATTTCTATATTTCCGAGGTTTTTATACTACGTTTTTATATTATTATATCTTTTCCCAGTAATCTAAGTCCCGAGCGTCTTTATGCTTCTTTATATAAACTGCAAGAAGGGTAGAGCATTATATTCATCAAGTACAAATATTAGCTCCACAGCTTTGAAAATAACAGTCGATGTAAATACGTTCAATTGATAATTTGTTCTAGGATTCATTCGATTTGGCAGAACCAGTGAGCCAAGATTATCGGGGTACATTGCCTTTACTCTGGAGCTGTCAAGTTGTTACCGGGTTGGTTGTCCCCTTGAACACCAGAATATAACAGTACTTGTCCCGACGGTAATTTTGTTCTTCTAAGTTTGGCAAATGGATTTCACTCAATCCAAGGCTTTTGAGCTTCTACGTCGCGCATTATATGTTTCAATTCGTGTTATTTGTTTTGCGCTAAAAGTCCGTAAAATCAGTTCGTAATGTTTTTCTGTTAGTTTCTGTAATAATATTCAAGATTTGGAGACAGTAGCTGATTGGACTAAGGTCTGCTATCTCAGTGATGGTGCTGCCATCTTGGATGTAGTTTCCGGGGAAGAGCATTTATTAGTTATTCAGCCGCTAGATGCTAGTCAGACACTGTTTGTGCCGCTCCTCCATGGAGGACGGATGTCCGTTTTGGCGAAGCATTGCACAGTGGGAAAAAAGTACATGTTTCGCGAAAGAATTCGATAATCCAGCTCCAAGTAGCACAAGGTTAGTGAACAATAGCATTTTTTATGTGAAAAATCTTGGGAAATCGAATGAAAGGAGTTCCACTTTCCGAAAAATTCAGTGGACAGAGATATTGAGCTTACTTTACCCCAATTCCCCCGTATTTTCGAATAATGCCTAGTAATCTATGCTTGGAGGGGACTGCGGTAGTTAAAATAGGCCTATTCTTATGTAGAATTTCCCTAGAAATTGAATGAACGTAGTTTCAGCTACCAAACGGGTCGGGTAACAGAGATATTTCTGATTTTACCCCACTTCCCCCATGTTTTCGAATATTGTTCATTAATCTATGGTCGTAGGGGTCTGCGGTAGCCAAAATAAGCCTATTATTATGTAGATTTTTCTTAGAAATTGAATGAACGTGGTTGCAGCCACCGCACTGATCGGGAAACTGAGATATTGGGCTTATTTTGCCCCACTTCCCCCTATTTTTGAATATTGCTGAATTAAAAAATGCTGTAAGGGTCTGCGGTATCAAAATAAGCCTATTCTTATGTAAAATTTTCCTAGAAATCGAATGAAGCTGGTTGCAGCCACCGAACGAGTCGGGAAACGGAGATATTGCTGATTTTACCCCACTTCCCCATATTTTCGGAATATTGCTAACTTATCCATACGCTTTTCAGATGTCTTTGGAATAAAACAAGTTAACTGGGCCCTTTCGGACCACCACAGAAAAGTATTATAGTTAGAGGTATGGTAACAAACTCATATACAGCAATAACATAAAAAAGCGAATCTGAATTTTGAGTAGAAAAAAGAGTACGGCAAGAATCTGGTCTCAACTGCATATTCTATGCACTGTACATTAAAGTTGTACTCTACTAATACCCAGCCCCTTTCCGATTGCTACTTTTCCATCAGCTCCAACTCGAAGATACCTCTAGTGAACTCAAACCATCTTCCGAGCATGGCTTATCTAAATAACACAGAGGCAGCTCCACGCGAACCCATCGCGGTTCAAGTCGGTTGATAATAATACCATCAGCCAAACCGCATTCAGCGCTACATGAGCATAGAAAGCGATGACAACAACGTTACACAGAATTTGCACTATTGTCACCACCAGCCATCGGCACCGGTGCACCGCATATCATTTGCCATTACTTTGCCATTCGACGGCAAACATGGGAAAGAAAATGCACGAACCAAAAAAGAAAGAAAACGGGATGGTTTGGTAGATTCCAGCTCACCTGCACTTTTTGCCTCGCTGCAAACGGCGTGATGATAACTAAACAACACGCCCTCTTCTGAACAGCCGCCGCCGACGTTGTTTCGCTGAAATCATATTTATTCATAAGCAGACGCGATTAGCGATGCGATATCCACCCGGTCGTTTCGTTTTATGGAAGCGTTCGGCAAGGATGATTCGCTTTTTGGTTACGTTGGAAAATATTTCGACAACTACCTATGTACAATTCGATGTCATTTGCGCCAAAGAAGGTTATGTGACGGCAGTTGTAACGATCGTTTGAATTATTGTGCTGCTTCTAAATAGTGCGCATTAAATTCCTTAAATCCGCCATTTGAATTCTTCAACGATGGAATGACAACCCGTCGGCATCGGTGATGGGAGGGTTGGATGATTGATCGTTCAATCTAGGGGGAAAATGTAACCAAGACTAATGATCGCGGAATGATCAAACCGCCTAATCGGGTAGAAAAATCACCGTCTGTCGCACTAATTAGCGTCTCACCTGTTCGCACTGGAGCGGATCGCACATCCAAAATTGGTCGCTGCATAAAAAGCTGTGAATCTCCCTTGATCGTTGTGCTGCGGCTGCCATTCACTTTCCTGCTGGCTATGCTTCGTACTCGGCAGAGGGCAGTCACTAAGTGGTAATTGAGCGTGCGAGGGGACTCCCGCTTAGCATTGAAATGTGAACCGCAAATTAATTTTCGTAGTTTTAATCCAATTATTATTCATCCGAACGGGTGGGAAATCTGGATCGTCTCATATGTCTTCAAGGCGGAGCTTAGACTTTACCTTGAAGTATTGAACCCATTCAAATGGGACATCAACGGCTAAACACAAGCGATGAACCCACTTGCTTTTATGTTTACATTTCTGATCGACTCTTGTGATGTCACGATCGGCTGGATCAACAAAGGTGACTCCTTAACTTGCGCAACTTATGATCTTTAATCGCTGCAAACGTAAAACATTGCTCGCCTTTGACTGCCACCGTCCGATCTCGGTGCAGGATGGATGGCACTGTGAATTGAAGGTCTCACGATCGATGACACTGTATGCTGCATTTGCGAACGACTGAAACACTTGTTGGCTGTCACTTTATGGTGCAATGGTCAATTGCAGTAATTATTGTTGGGATGAAACTGATGCGGCCGACGGATCGCTAACAAGCGGGTGAACCGTGTTATGTCATACTCTTTCACTTCTCCACGGAATACTAGATGCATCTATAGCTTGCGTTCAATTCCGAGCGGTTCGAGGCGATAATTTATTCTGACAGCTTAATGTTACTCGATGGATTACGGTGAGGATGCTCGGACTGCTGTTATCGAATGAAAGTTGCATTTTTGAAAAAAGCATAATTTTGCCGATTAATCTGAATTTAATCTACCTTCATAGAGTAGCGTCCTACCTCGTACCTAACATTCAAATCATCGCGTGCTAGCACGTAAATTGATTTAAGTACTTTGTTTGACTCGTGCGCTTGTCGGCGGCCTGAGTCAGAGTCATTACGACAATCCTTTTTATGTTCGACCTAACTCGCTGAGTGAGCAACTTTTACTCGGGGTTTGTTTTTTTTAACTCTAACAACGTGACATTGCGAAGAACTATGCTTCAAATGAAACACAAAGAAAGATCGATTATGGTAGAAATGACGGTGTGCATGCGGATTGTGGTGATTGCTTTTGTTTTTCTGTCCATCGGGGGGGCTTGTTTTGCTACATAGAGCCCTTGAGCAGGAGCACTCATCACCCACCATCATCGTAGACTTCGAGCCTATCTGGGGGCCCAAGTGGTCGGAGATGAATCGTCATTACCAAAGCATTTTGTGCTCTCTTCCATAATGACATACGATGACGACGATTGGGTAATGCAAATGGGGGACAAATTGGTCGGGTGCTTTGTTGAAATTGCCCTCGACGGATGGATGGAGATTGTCGCGTGCCTATTGCAGTCTCCCTATAGTGGACCTTTCCATTTGACAATACGATCGAAAGGGGGTGGTGGTTGTTCTCGCCATAGATAAAGAGTTTATCCGCCGGAAATTCTTCTATGCCCATTTGATTCGAAACCATTTGGGTTTAGTTAACAATGGCTCTTGACGTTCCTATAAGTACTATAATTTTGCATCTAGCTTATTGGAACTGATGAATTCAGTACTCCCTGTTCGTTGTAACAAACCAACCAAGGGGTAGCAGTTCCATAAGCCGCCTCTTGAATCATCTTCAGGAATTGATCCCGATCGACTATTCACAATTCAGCTGAAACTTGGCATATACAAACATATACAAAAAATGTATTAGCTCAATATGCGAACATTTAAAAAAACTTTTTTTCTCTATTAATTTCTACAATGTTTGCTTAAAACTGGTGGTGGGCTGATCCTGGAGAAATGAAAAACAAAAAAGTTTATATATTTTAGAAACCTTTTTTAAAGTGTAACCGGAAGCAATTGTCACAGTGTACATCTTTCTCCAATTTTTTTTCCATTCCAATACTGTATCTGTATTATCCAATTTGATCTGCTTTTTGACAGCTAAATTGGTTCCCGAAATTCTATCTGCCAGACTACCCAAGTGACACATAAAACATCTTTATATATATAAAAATGGATTTCTGTCTGTCTGTCTGAACCTCATAGGCTCAAAAACTACTGAACCGATCAGCATGAAATTTTGTAAGGACAAGTTTTTGGGGCCGGAAAAGGTTCTTATGATGGTTTGAGACCCTTCTGTTCTCTAGAAAGGGGGGCTCCCATACAAATGAAACACTCATTTATACATAACTCAACAACTAATCAAGCAAAAGAAACCAAATTTAGCATGAAGGCAAAAAGGTTTCTATAGTGGTTTGAGACCCCTCCTCTCTGTAGAATGGGAAGCTCCCATACAAATAAAACAGTACACAGAAAAAAATAATGAATTTTAACAAGCGCGTGAAATTTCCCCTCGTTTAATTCTAAACGAAAGAAGGCGTACACAACGAAATTGTTTGCAATTTTTCATGTGCCATACAACTATGTTCGCAATCTTTCATACAACAGGCTAGATTCAGGCGTTATCTGGCTTAACTTTACATGAAATATCCCATTATTTTCTGCCAAATCAAGCATTCCCTTTATTGCATTAGATAACGCAGAAAATTCAATGTTTCTTTTTATCTGTGTAGTTTCTGCATATCTCAAGAACTAATCAAGCAAATGGAACCAAATTTGGCATGTGGGGTTTTTTGGAGGCGAAAAAATGTTTCTATGGTGGTTTGAGACCCCTCTCCTCTCCTAGAAGGGGTGCTGTCATACAAATGACACTGAAATTTCTTCAAAACTCTAGATCTAATAAAGCAAATGGAACCAAATCTGGCATGCGGGGATTTTAAAGGCAAGAAATGTTTCTACGGTAGTTCGTGACCCCTCCTCTCTCTCTCTGGGAGGAGGGGCCGGAGCTCCCATACAAATGAAACACAAGTTTCTGCACAACTCGAGAACTAATCAAGTAAATGGAACCAAATTTGGCAAGTAGAGGTTTTTGAAGGCAAGAAATGTTCCTAAGGTAACTTGAGACCCCTCCGCCATCTGTAAGAGGGGGGCTCTCATACAAATGAAACGCAAATTCGTGCATAACTCGAGAACTAATCAAGCATATGGAACCAAATTTGGCATGTGGAGGTTTTTGCAGGAGATAAATGTTTCTATGGAAGTTTGAGACTCCTCCGCCATCTAAAAGGGGGCGGGAGGGGGGCTTCCATACAAATGCAATACAAATTTCTACATAACTCGAGAACTAATCAAGTAAATGGAACCACATTTGGCAGGTGGAGGTTTTTGAAGGCAAGAAATGTTTCTAAGTTGACTCGAGCCCCTCCCTTCTCTGAAAGGAGGGCTCATATACAAATGAAACACAAATTTCTGGATAACTCGAGAACTTATCAAGCTAATGGAACCAAATTTGGCATGTGAAGGTTTTCGAAAGCAAGAAATGTTTCTATTGTAGTTTGAGCCTCCTCCGCTCATTGAAAGATGGGTCTCTCATACAAACACGAAATTCTGCATAACTCGACAACAAATCAAGCAAATGGAACCAAATTGGCATCTGGGGGGTTTTGAAGGCAAAAATGTTTCTATGGTGGTTCAAGACCCCTACCTTTTCTGAAAGAGGGGGGGGGGGGGGGGGTTCAAACAAATGAAACTCATATTTTTATTATAATCGAAGAGCCCAGTGTGATGGTTCGTGAATTTGGCGTGGGGGGTTTTGAAGGCAATGATTGTATGGTTGTTTGAGAAACCACCCCCCTCTAGAAGGTAGGGTTCCCATACAAATGAAATACTAATTTCTACCAAAACTGAGAATTATCCATGCGACTTTAACACAAAACGTGGATTTCTCGGGTAAGAAGCATGTTTTGATAGAAGTTTGAACCCCTGCTTATTCAAAAAAAAAAAAAATCATTCCGAAAAAAAACCAAAAAAGAGCCATTTATATTACATTTTCCTTCGCTTAGTTGCAAGCGTAGCAGCGCACGTACCGGGTACAGCTAGTGATTTATAATTCTTTGTTTTATAAATGTATTATAACAGTTTTTGGAAAACATTTCACGTTCGCAGCGCTTTGGATCTTTCGTATTTCATTTGTCATTCTGACTAAAGATTGAGCTTAAAATATTTTTTCACTGCTGCAAGTGATTTATACTCTATTATTGTTCTTAAAAACATTGTTCCATACATTTATAAAACATAAACAGGACATGACTGGTTCATTTCCCGTTGTTGTCACTCAATTACCTTATTTTTAGGGTATTTTCGTAACTTTTCCAGATGTGAGATTCGAGCTCGTGACTTTGGCGTGAGAGGTATGGATGTTAACCTCTACGCCGGGGTCGCCCCCAGGACATGATTTTATAGATAGCTTAAAATACAGTGTAAGTTACATTCCACCAAACATGTTTGGTGTGTTCAATATGTTATCTTTTTACCCTTCTTACACCAAAAGAAGGGTATTAAGATCGCCTGAAAACTCGACTTTTAATCCGAGGTCCAAAGGGCCGAGTGTCATAATCCATTAAACTCAGCTCGATGAATTGAGAATTCGAGCGTGTGTGTGTGTGTGTGTGTGTGTGTGTGTGTGTGTGTGTGTGTGTGTGTGTGTGTGTGTGTGTGTGTGTGTGTGTGTGTGTGTGTGTGTGTGTGTGTGTGTGTGAGTGAGAGAATTTTATTCAGTCCGACATTTCGTTACGAAGATATGAACGAAACAGTACTTTACGGCCAACTATTGTAGTAATCGAACAGTTTAGTCTCCGATTACATACTGAGCTATTTGTGTACCGATTTTAGTTTTGTTGAAGCCAATTCAAAGCTATGAAATCTTCAAATAACTAGTCAGAATTTCATTATGATTAGGTAATCCTTCATGGAGATATCTGGATCAACAATAGAAAAGGGCCTTGTACGAAACTCGACACTGTCCGGTTCCTTAACTGGCGGAACCTTCAACTGAATGGATCTTTCTCGAATGAATTTCAAGGCGAACTTTCGACGCGACAAGACAATTGTTTCGGATCAGCAATAGAGAGAAGTCTGTACTACTCTACTGCCTAACAACGACAGATTTATTTATGCGCACAAACATTTCAGCTAAGCTACAGTTTATATACATTTATTCGGTAAATAGTTATTTATTACCCTTTCCCTTTCGGCCGGTGCACGGCTGACAACGATTACTGGTAGCTTCGTAACTTGCCTCGGGACGATGATTAACATGATGACGATGATTGAAGACGATGAGGGCCAATACATAACGAATGATTTGGAATTCGACACTCAGTTTCCGTAAACGTTTCGGTTGTTGTAGATTCGTCATTAGAAAAATCGATGGTCGCGCTACTATTCGATGCAAGGGTAGGTTGACTCTTTATTGTACAGCAAAAACGGCTAGTTTTCTGATCAGGCCTATCAACATTTGTAAACAAACACTTCTGAGCCCTCTTTCTCGCTAGCCGTTCGAATCGTAATCCCTTGGGCGAGGGCAGTGCTTACTGCTGTGGATGAAAATCAAATTCCGCAACCAGTAACATTAATAGGGTTCTTTTCCGTGAGTGCAGAAGACAGCAACGAAAACATTGAAACATCAAAATGAAGGTTTAGTAGTTGACAGCTGGACAATATTTATGAGAAAAATATCTTAATAAACGTCATGTGGAACTTACGTTCATCGTTGATGGGACATCAATGAAAGCGCTGAAAGATAACGAATCTGTCTTGGACTACAAATTTGGGAACGCTCCTATTAGAAAGAAAATCCCTAGGAAAACAGAATCGGAAAAAATGGCTAACAGTGTTACAAGGACCTGCGATACTGGAGACGATAACATGGGCAAAAACACCATTGATCAGAATGTCCCAGGACCGAGTGATTCCCAAAACACTGAAAGGACTCTAATTAAAACAAATGAGGCTAATAGCATCACGGCAAGGACTGGTGATAAAACTGGAGACGATAAAGTGGGTTCAACCACCACTAATCAGCATGTCCCAGGACTGATCTTGGTCCAAAGTAAAGGCTGAACTGTTTCAAATCCTGAATACAGGAAGATTAGCATTCCAACAGGCAATAATCAACCAAAAATTGACTGCAACGCTGTTGCTGGGGAACGAAAAGATGAACCCAAATAATAATTTCCTAATCATCACATTCAATAATCAAAACAGCATTAAATTCATCCAAATAAATCTTCATCATGCAAAGGGTGCAAGTGCTGTACTTTGCAAGAGATTTATCCAAAATAAACGGGATATTGCTTCTATCCAGGAGCCATGGTCAAATAATGGAAAAATATTAGGCAGTAATACTAAATCATGTAAGTTGATCTTTGATGAAACACATCAGATTCCAAGATCTACTATTCTTGTAAATGAAAATGTTAAAATGCTACCCATTACAGAGTTTGTTAAACGAGACATTGTAGCGGCAATTATGGAAATTCCTACTACGCGTGGAAAAATATAAATCTACGTAGCATCTGCATATTTTCCTGGCGACGTTGAAGAGGTACCTCTCCCTGATGTTTCCGCATTCGTAACGTTCTGTAAATCGCAAAATAAAGCATTTATTATCTGGTGTAATGCAAACGCACATCATACAATATGGAACAGCACAGATATGAACATAAGAGGTGAGTGTTTACTAGAATATGTAACAAATAACAACATAGACATTTGAAATGAAGGAACTAATTTTACTTTCATGAACTTCATAAGACAAGAAGTGCAACTCTCGGAAAAAATACATAATTGGCATGTTTCGGATGAAATATCTCTATCAGACCACAAATATATATTATTTGAATATAAAGTGAATGACATTATCAAAGAAACTTTCAGAGACCCCAGGAAAACCAACTGGAAACTCTACTATTCAAAACTAGCCGCAGGTGGTAGTTTCCCGGAAAAAAGTATTAACACACCCAAGGAACTCGAAAACACTTTTATACGAGTAACAAACAGAATAATTCAGGCTTTCAATAATAGCTGTCCAGTCAAGGTGCAAGTAACGGATAGAAATGTACCTTGGTGGAAAACCAGACTAGAAAATCTATGGAAATAGGCTCGATAAAAGTTTAATCATTTAGGTACTTTACAGTGGAACGAATATAGGAAAGCACTTACTTTGTATAATGAAGAGATAAGAAGATCTAAACGTAAAAACTGGAGGCACACATGAGAAAACATTAAAAGTACTCCAGTAGTTGCTAGATTACAAAAGGTTTTATCGAATGTACACTCTAATGATCTAGGTGTGTGTGTCAATCTAACACCCATCGGCCGGCAATGGTATTATGGAAGAAATCTGTTTATAACAATCATTCAAGTGACCATTGGAAGCAGCTTTAATCCGGGAGCTAGAAAGTAATAGCTCTACTGCAGATCCAGCAACCCATTTCAGAATGTCTGGAGAGTCACGTCCATTCCGAGGTTACTTTCACATACAATAAGCCCCGCATGTTAACATTACCGATATCATTTGGATAAGGGCACTGCAACACACTTCCAGATTTGGAAATTTAAAATTTCCAAACCAGGCACGTATTAGTATTATTTGAAAATATGATTATTGTTGAATAGTTATAATTAGATAGATCTCACGCATGTCCGCCTCCTCAATCACACTATCTTGTTCATTCGTAATAATAAAAAATTTCGAGGTTGATTCGTAATTCATTTCGTGCACTCGCGATTAAATATCCGCAAAAATTAACGTTGCTAAACCGCCCGTTAGATATGCAATCTGCATATAAAAAACTCTGTACACCCCGTGGTAAATGCACCTAAAATTATGTGCAAGCTTTTCACCCGCCCATGCGCGTTTTCGTTTGCTGCTTCTGACCAGCAAATGGCCGTTCTCTACATTGCACTAGTTTACTTTTTTTTCACTACACACTCTGCCAATAATGCAAATCCTCGCTATGAGGCGACTCTATATCGAGCTTCAAAACTGCTAATAATTATCGATTAACTCGGGACAAAGCGGAAAAAACACTCTAAACTAATAATTTATGCCAAAGTGTCACAATATTACCACTAATAACCAAAAGTAAGCTGATGTAACTCTTCTTCCGGGTGCGGGGGCGAAGCACAAAAACAAAAACAAAAACGGGGAAATACTACCGACACTCACACATTTCGATATGGAATCGATTGTATTCTCTACGGCTTACACAATGCACGCGGAGATTTTATGATTTCACTGTTACTTCAAGTTAAATTACGAATTATTGTTTGATTTTTTTTTTTCGCGGAAACGACGCAGCAAAACACGTCAGCTTCGAAGCACGGCTTGCTGCGATCAATGAACACTATAATGATCTAGGTACTCTCAAAAAGGATAACGGAAGCTTTACGGCTAATGCATCAGCAACTTTAAATTTGATGATGCAAGTACATTTTCCAGGATCTCTACCGGTTTTGAGTTGTAACAGTTGTTAAAATTTATTATAATTTTTTGTTGTGCATGTGTAGATGTCGTTAAGAATTGTGGAGTTTCTAGAAGGATAATGGGTTAGTAGGGAAATAGATTGTAAGATTAATTGTATTAGCTAGTAGGGAAATTAAATTTGAAAAACCACAAATGCTCTGTCTGCAAGTAGTGGGCTGAGGTGGGGTGAATCAACTGTGGTACTGGAGGAACATAGAACACACACGCCCAGTGGGTGGGCATAGGTTACATGGAAGGAGTAAAAAATACGAGAGAAGGATATGGAGGTTGTCCTATAGGGAAAAGAATCTTCTTCCAAAAGCAAGTTCACACTCACAGCACTAGAATCGAGCCCTCGATTGGCAGAATAAAACCAATAGATGGGGTCGAAGAGCCCGCCCTCGTTCCGCAAAATGTTAACAACAGGGAGGAGGCAGTCCCATGCTCTCTATCAAAATCTTTTCTCTTGGGTGCCCTGATGGTCCCTCCCTTTCCCCGTTGTATGAAAAACCAAAACTACCAAACTAAAACAAATAGTACCACAAAAAATAACATGCAAAAATAACTGTAGACTATATTTGTCAAATGAAGCTTGAACGAGCTGCCGTCTTAGGCATAGTTTTTCGGTATGTAATGTGTCGTCTTTTGTCATTATTATTATTTCAACAATATGTAGTTCCAGAGAGATGTCATCTTCAGCAAAGTTATTGAATATTTCGAGGGTAGAGGTTCCATTTCCCGAACAATTTGCTTGTCCCGGGATTCGGGATAAAATTTGTTGCTTGTCCCGGGAAATCCCGGGATCCCGGGAAATTTTTCAATGTGCTTAAAAACGCAATTTTGTGGTTAGGAATATGTTTTATTCATCCATAAAAAAATCAATGGTTCAAATCAAGTAACTGGTCTTATCAATTTGAATTCGTTCTCTGAAAATACGACTTCAAGAAGCAAATGTTATTAATGCTTTCATCGGACAGTGAGGTTCGCTTTTTAGAACAGATATTTCCGGAGTTCGAAAAGATGCGCTCGCTATCGGTTGACGTCGGTTTGATTGAGTTTAAGCCGCCGAAAATGATTTCAAGCTTCGGATTCTACTTACCATGTAGCTCAAAAAGAGACAGCTATTTCGCAATTACTTTTGAAAAATCAATCATTGCCGAATCAGTCTGGGACGGGTTGACATATTCCTTTATAGCCGATTCCAGTTCTGCACGCATGCTCGATGGTGTCGATCCTTAATCGTCATGCATACAGGACAATCCAGCATTCAACTCGGCAGCATCATCATCGGTCTGTTTTTGGCAGTCTTGCAACAATCGAACTCCCAGTTCCTTGATGAACTTAATCATTTGCGTTTTCGATGAGCTTTCCAGTTCTGCTGGCACTTGCGTTGACAACGGAAGACCTTGAAGGAACTTCAGCGCTGTTATTATTTCCTTTTGGCGCCGTTCGTTGATTCTTTTCGTGATTGCATCGAAGACGAAGAAGTCGTTTCCAACTTTGGAGTTACTTTTCTTAAGCTTCGAATACAAGAAACTCAAGCTGCCTTCCGCAGACAGCAATGCAGCATCTCGTCTTCCCAATGCTTCCGAAGCGAGTCTGATTGGCTTTTTGCAACGTCGAAATCACTGTCCAACATAAGACCTGAAAGGCCCATTTCGGAAAATGTCTCTTTGATGCGTCTTCTCAATGCTTGATGGTTTTTTGCAACGTCGAAATCACTGTCCAACATAAGACCTGAAAGGCCCATTTCGGAAAGTGTCTCTTTGATGCAATCAAAACCGCGAATGAAGTGCTCCAGCATCGTTTCAGTTGAGTTCCAACGAGTTTTGACGTCCACACATAGTTGAAGTTTATGTTTATGTAACATTTTCGTGAATTTTTCTTGAAGCAGTGCATCTTTAACAGGCGATTTTCGAAAAAATTTCACGACTCTTTGAATACGTTTCAGAGACTCTGCAAATTACGCGGTGTACAAGTCTATAATTGAAATAAATTAATATTTCTTTAATATGAACATGAACATTCCAATATATCTACCCGAGGAACCAACTTGATCATCGTAGTTATCACTATCCGAATCGTCGCTATCTGAATCCTCAATTTCAATTGGTACCGGTGGCTGATCCTTGTACAGGACATCGCAAACCCCCAAGTGAATCGCATGGTTGTAACACTGCTGATGAAGGTAATCCGACAATCTTCCAAACTCCGTCATCACTCGAGCTCCGTCAGTCGTTGATGCTACAATGTTTCCATCCTTAATACCGAATTTCCGGACCGTATCCTTGACCATTTCCAAAACCTTTTCGGCAGGTAGTGATCCACGAATTTTGCCGAAACCCAGGTTGTAGAATGATCCGTCAGCAAAATGGGCATTCACGTTTAAGTAGCGCTTGTTGCTTAGACTTGTCCACTCGTCCAAAGTGAGACTAACCAGTTCACCGCTATCGATACGCTTCACTATTTCATCCCGCGTTTGCTGCTGAGCGTATCCATAGTATTAGGCGACCAGTTTCATGACGGATGTATTCGAAGTTGGCAGAGAATATCCACGATCTGCGTGCGATTGTCTGATGAACTTGCTGTTGGTGATTGCATTGATCGAAAATCCGTCCTCTGCAGCCAGCCGAGCTACAATTTCCGCTAGTGACTGACGTTTAACGAACTTGAGCATCGATACTTGTTTCACTGTGACATTCGGCGTGGATGATAAAACTTTCGCAGCAGACTCACTAGGATTTGTGGGGGGTTTGGAATCCATGTCGTGTTTGTTCTTCATGAGCCGGAGCAAGCCACTGGTCGAAGAGCCCTTGCACGACAAAATTTGCTCGCACTTCCGACATCGTGCTGTTTCTTTGTCATCCGCAATTCTATCGAAGTGTTTCCAAATTTCAGCCTTTAAAATAATTGGATGTAAGGCCACAATAGAACAAATTTTGTAACGGCAATCCGAAATTATTCAATGAACACAGCGAATGAAAACAATGTTTTGAATGGAAATGACAGCTTGCATCGTATTGGCGCGCGCGCGTGTGTGTGTGTTAAATGTGTTGGCAAAAATGCGAATGCCTACTGAACCAACACAAAAGGAATGATGCATTTTCATGAATGATGTATAACATCGATGTAGGTACAGTAAATATGTATGCTGGCGTTGTATGGGTTATATTGAATGCGCGTACACTGAAATTTATTGGGAAGTATCAAAGCGAAAAAATATGTAAGAAATGTGTGTCCCGGGAATCCTGGGATTTTAAGAACGGTGAAAAATCTTATCCCGGGATTCGGGAAATCTCGAATTTCTCAAGATCCCGGGATTTTTTGTCCCGGGATATCCCGGGTTGGAACCTCTAGTCGAGGATCGTCTTATTTGTTGCCTTTGTTCAGTGTAATATGAAGGCATTCACATTACCATATTTGTTTCAGCACACTGCAGAGAAGTAGTCTATATCAAGCATATGAAGTTCTAAGGAGATAACGTTTTCAGCGAAGTTATTGAATGTGTTGAAGGCCGTGATTTGACATTACAGGAAATCAGAGATCGCATAATAGTCTATTTTTACTGTTTTCAAAAAAGTTCAAAATGCCATGGACATTTTTTTGAATTATCAGATTTTTTTTGGAATCGTACCGGAGAGATGGCGCTGTAATTTATCCGTATCAAATCTAGAGAATTTCTGTCTGGTACTAAATTGATCAGATTGTTAAATTGTGTTATTTGACATTATGATTTTACTCCATTGTTAGCGGTAAAGGCGCAGCTACAAAGCAACACCATGCTGGAGGTGGCTGGATTCGATTCTCGGTCTTGTCTAAAAAAAATTCGTTAAGGAAAATTGGTCGACTCTCTGGGCATAGGGTATGATTGTGCTGGCCACATAATCATACTAATGCAAAAATGGTAGCTGGCATTGAAAGCCCTCAGTTAATAACTGAGGAAGTGCATATAGAACACTAAGTTGAGGGCAAGCAATAAGCTAATTGTGAAAGCAATAAGCTTGAAATGCTAAAGAAAGTAAAAAGACTGCAGCGCTATCTTAGTGGCAAGATCTGGAATTAATATTATAATGTGAAAAGACAACAAACCGCATACCAAGAAACTTTGAACAAGGCGGCAACTCTCTAGAGCTTCATTTGGCAATCATAGACAGCAGCGCCATCTCTGAAGCAAGATCTGTAACTAATCTGAGAAACTCAAAAGACGACAAATAATATACTGAGAAACTTTGCCCAAGACGGCAACTCTCTAGAGCTTCATTTGACAAAGATAGGCTACAGTGCCATCTTTGCGGTACGATCTGGAACTAATGTGACTATTTCAAATGTCTTAATTTTACATTTTCAACAACTTTGCTGCAAACGGCAACTCTCTAGGGCCTCATTTGGCAAAGATAGACTGCAGCGCCGGGAAGACCGTAGAGTAGGTGAAGACTCTACGGGGCTGAGCTGCAAGCAACCCGGCGGGTCCACGGGTTGCGGATGGTGGGGTTCCATCAGATATGACGGACAGCTACTGAATACACGAATAAGTAGCCCCGAACGAGCGGCGGGGACTGTTTAGAATGTGGGGGGACTGAGCAGCTGTTGGACTCTGTTGAGTTTCTTCCAAAAACCCACAAATATCCGAAAGCAGCCCTGACAAGAACGAGCCACCCCGCTTTTTAAAAATAAGGAAGAAGTCCAAGCCTTCACCCATTTGAGCGTCTGTTTTCCATGTTAGGGGCGGCTCAAAATAGTTCAGGACTCTAAAAACAAAAGCCGAAAGTCCTGGTGGTGCTTGGGACTGTTAAACAGCAGCATCACGATGGTCCTCCTGCGAGATAGTGGGGTTGGTTGTGGGCCTTGCGAGCCCACACCATTAAAAAGGAATTGCAACGAATAATACACAAGGAAGAAATTCGAACCGGAACAATCGGCATGGATCTAGGCTACGAAAACGGACTAACGATTGGAAAATCGGGACGTGGAACGATCGGCATCTCAATTTCCTTGTAAGAACTCGCGTGCTTTCCGACGAATTGAAGTACCGCAACCCAGTCAACACAGAATCGCATATGATAGCGCATAAGAGTACAACGTGGAGGCGATATACGTTCTTTCGTTCATTTAACTCCATGCTAAATGTACGCATATTGCTTCCACGTTATACTCATATCCGTTATTATATGAGATCTTGTGTTTACTGGGAAGTTCGACATCGTAGCGCTGCAAGAGGTGTGCTGGAAAGGATCCACGATGCGTACGTTTCGGGATGGTCATACCATCTACCAGAGCTGCGGCAATACACACGAGCTGGAAACAGCTTTCATTGTGATGGATGAGATGCAGAAGCGGGTGATCGGATGGTGGCCGATCAACCCCGGAATGTGCAGGTTGAGGATCAAGGGCCGGTTCTTCAACATCAGCATCATTAATGTGCATAGCCCTCACCTCGGAAGTACCGATGACGACAAAGATGAATTCTGCGCGCAGCTGGAGCGTGAATACGACCGTTGCCCAAACCATGATATCAAAATCACCATCGGGAATTTCAACGATAAGGTTGGCCAGGAGGAGGAGTTTAAACCGGCGATTGGAAAGTTCAGCGCACACTAGCTGACCAAAGAAAACGGCCTTCGGCTTATCGACTTCGCCGCCTACAAAAACATGGCCATAAGTAGTACCTTCTTCCAGCACAGCCTCCCACATCGGTACACCTGGAGGTCACTGAATCAAACGGAATCACAAATTGACCACGTTTTGATAGATGGCCGGCACTTCTCAGACATCACCGACGTCAGAACGTACCGAGGCGCTAACATCGACTCGGACCACTACCTAGTGATGGTTAAGATGCGCCCAAAACTCTCCATAGTGAACAACTTTACCGTACCGTACCGTACCCGCCACAGTACAATCTCGCTCGAATGAAGCAACCTGACGTCGCCGCAAACTGCACGCAATCGCTCGAAACTGCGCTGCCGGAAGAGGGCCAGCTCGACGAACCCCTCTCGAGGACTGTTGGAACACCATGAAAACAGCTGTTAGCAGCGTGGCGGAGAACGTCTTAGGTTATGTGGAACGAAGCCGACAGAACGAGTGGTTCGACGAGGAATGTCAGCAGGCGTTGAATGAGAAGAACGCAGCGCTGGCACTTATGCTGCGTCAAGCTACCCGTCATAGTGTGGAACGATACAAACAGAAGCGGCGATAGCAGACCCAACTCTTCCGAGAGAAAAAGCGCCGCCAGGAGGAGGAGGAGGAGGAGGAGTGTGAGGAACTAGAACAGCTGCACCGCTCACAAGAAACGCGAAAGTTCTACCAGAAACTCAACGCATCCCATGCAGAGGCTTCTTGCCGCGAGCCGAAATGTGTCGGGATAAGGATGGGAGAATCCTGACGGACGATCGTGAGGTGACCGAAAGGTGGAAGCAGCACTTCGATGAACATCTGAATGGAGTACAGGAAGAGGACCAAGACAGCGATGGAAGAGACGTAGTCGATGCAGAAAGTGACAGAGATGTGCCACCTGCGACGATAGGTGAAGTTAAGGATGTCATCAAGCAGCTGAAGAAAAACAAATCGGTTGGAAGGGATGGAATCGGAGCAGAACTTATCAAGATGGGCCCGAACAAGTTGGCAAATTGCCTGCATCGACTGATAGTCAGGATTTGGGATACCGAACAGCTACCGGAGGAGTGGAAGGATGGGGTTATCTGCCCAATCTTTAAGAAAGGTGACAAGCTGGACTGTGAAAACTATCGTGCGATCACTGTCCTTAATGCCGCCTTTAAAGTATCATCCCAAATCATCTTCCAGCTTAGCAACTAGATTTGTGGGAAGTTATCAGGCCGGCTTCATCGAAGGACGGTCTACAACGGACCAAATCTTCACTTTGCGGCAGATTCTCCAAAAGTGCCGTGAATATAGAGTCCCAACGCATCATCTATTCATCGACTTCAAAGCCGCATATGATACAATTAACCGATATGAGCTATGGAAGATCATGGACGAGAACAGCTTTCCGGGGAAGCTGACCCGACTTATCAAAACTACGATGGATGGAACCCAGTGCTGTGTGAGGATATCGGGTGGATTATCGGGTTCATTCGAATCCCGCAGATGGTCAGACCAGGTGGAGCAAGACCTAGGGGGTACAAGGTGCTGAAGGGATTGGAGAGGAGCAGCCACGAATCGGGCATTATGATGGGATATTGTGTATCAGGCTATGTTATAGTATTGTGACGTTATGCCATGTAAATAAGACTGTAGCGCCGTCTTTGCGGCCCCTTTTGGAACTAATACGATAATATCAACTGACTGCAGAGTAAATTGGATATCTTGGAGTCTGGCTTTTACACATCGTGCCGTTCTGAAAATACTCACATTGCAGGATATTTGGAAGCTTTTCTAAAACCGGTCGTCACCATTTTGGATCCGAAAATGACGTCAGACATCGATTGTTAGCCTCCGTACATTCATTTCATATTGAAAATATCCAAATTGTATGGTATTCGCAATCTTTTTCTGAATCAATAGTCACCATCTTGGATTTCAGCGTTGATCTAGTAGTAACGTAATTCTAGACTAAATGGCCCAATAAAAGAAAAGCAAAGTTCACTTGAGCATCTTTGCCGGAAACGTTAACTTGCTAAATGGCCAGAATCTCCAGATTCAGCTCATACTGGAAGTTCATATGAACACTGGCGTCGGGTAGTGCGATAATTCCTTCACCGAAAGGTCTCGATGTACTGCAAACTGTCCACGAAATATTCCACGTTGAAATCAATTAGATCAAATCCCATAACCTATGGGTTTCCATTTAGGTGGTTCCCACCAGGGTGGTCCCTATATAGCGCGCATTTGGGAGGAATGCTCTTATTTTCAAGCAATCTATTTTTCACCCCTGTAAATCTCTCAGTGTTAGTCACGAAGCGCATCGTTAATGTAAGCACCTTCTTTATTGTGTTCCCTCCAAGGTTAACACAATGCGCCTAGTTAGTAACCATTTTTGTTTCAAAGTTTACCAAAAGAAGGGCACATTTTACGATCCAGTTAAGCCGTACCTAGTTACCTAGAGCAAGGACTCATTTTGATGCTCATTACCTATTTCACAACCCTTGTTCTATATATCGCGGTTTATAGCATGTCCATTTTGGTGCACGAAGTGCATCACGCTGCATTCATGGATCGCCCGTCATTAGCGCCTAGAGCATATTTTACGTGTGCAAAGACTATAACTCCCCAACGGTGAATGGGTCAAAGCAAGATGATGCTCTTGATGTAACAAGCCCCGCAATCGTCGGTGACTAGTTGACAGTGCGATCGGCATCGCCATTCATTTCGCTCAGGGCTTGTGCTGGCCTTCTCAATGCGGTTGAATCGGCGTTATAGATGAGTTTTTCTTGTCCGAGGGTACAAAGTTGCATCCGTTGCGATGGGTTGCACATGTTGTCAAGTAGTCTATTTAGGAACTGTTGCGCAATCAATCTGCATATGACAATCATTGGTGGCTTTCCAATCTTCGTAGTGCGTTTTAGGTTAATGCAGTTGATTGATTGTGGTCATGTATTTGTCGTCGTCGTCGTCGTCGTTGGTTGAATGAACATCCGCTGCAAGGCATTCGAGAGAATGGGAGCACTCCTCGGTTGAGACGCTTTTTCAAGGGTTCCTATGTTTGATGTCATGTAAATTTATGACACAATCAGTAAATTATGGCAACCACTTAACACCTCCGGCTCTACACAATCAAGGACGTGTCACCGGGAAAGGAATGCGACAAACCGCAAGAACTGTGATAGACGCGTAATAGTAAATCACGATTCGGTTGCGTCACCACGAAATTGAGATGTGCATTAATTGCCACAGCCAACGCCACCAGTAGCACCGGTCGTCAACAACACAGTGAGTGGCTGGGTGCCTGTATCATCGATCCGGTAGGTATACATAAAAAAAACTATCGGCATTTAACCGGCCTGACCCTGGGTGATCAATTTTCGGCCATCGACGTGACGCATCCGAACCAACGATCTTTGCGAATAAATTTGATTCTACCATCCGTAGATTGCTGATGGAAATTGGATGCCGTTTTCAAATGTAGGTACGTGAAAGGAACGTTCGACCTAGAGTGGAAAATTTCCGTATTCTGGGGGGGTCTATGGAATGCACTTAGCCATAGTAAATCGACTCAAATTTCAGTCCATTTCGACTACTAGCTGCCGCCATGGTAATTCAACGCCAATGCGAAGAGTAATTTGATTAGTGAGATTTCCTCATTCCCTGGTGTTTCTTTTTTCGCTTCTGGTCAACTGTACAACGAAGGTCTGATGTGTGGAAAACCCACTGAGTAGACTAGCTTGATACTCAAGTGTCATGCTGGTTGGAGCCCTCTTTAAGTCCATTGATTGCGGAATTTTGATTCAACTCATCATTCGTTGAAACCGACGACGTTGGCCCTCGTCAGTAGTTGCACTCAGTTTTACCACCTGTGATGTATATTCTTCCCAGGAGCACTGTTGTAAAGTGCATAAAGATTGTAATTTAACCACCTCCGTTCAGCACCCTAACGAGCGAGGGAACGAGTGCCCTGTAGCAGTTACGACAACGGAGCCTCACATGCTGAGAACGATTGACCAAACTGAACTGTGTTTTTAGTGAGAAATCGTTCGCAGCACTTCGTCGTCGTCGTCGTCGGTGGGACCCGGACGATGATGGATGGTTTACTTGCATACGTTTATGATGAGCACTTTGATGCAGCTGCCGTAACATGGTCGGCGCCAGCCGTAGAGTTTTCAAAGGAACGAGAAATTTGGAGCTTGGAAAATCTGGTGAGTTGAGCCACACTTGTGCGTTGATGGTAGATTTAGTCCCACAGTCAGTAGTGTGGGAAACAGACTTAGCACCTACCGTGGTCGGATCATTACGGACGGAGCTAGATCGTTGTCAATTCAGACTTCGAATAGAACGAACATTTGTTAGCCCATTGAGTTGGGTGATTCGTTTACGATAGTTGACCCTCTGGATCATAGGCAATTTTTCTTTCTCCCATTGTTGGAAATCTACCGGTAAAAATGCGTATAATTTATCATATGTTGATCGATTGCACCCAGTGGCTTTGAGACTTTCAAAGATTTGCAATGAGTGAATGGAATTGAACAAGAACGCAGTTCATCGCTCATGACTGCACACCTGTAACAAGAAGAATTGGCAACAATTATACATACAGTTTCCATTTTTGTTTTTCGGATTGGATATTCAGAGTGATGATAAATGCAAAAATTCAAAAGCATTCAATCGACTGGGTTAACTTCTAGTAACGATATCGCCAGCGGTCGGTTATCAATTTTTCGGCTTCTCGCATGTCCGATATATTGAAACTGGAAAAGTGAATTTGAAATGTAGGGTGTTCTAGAATATATTAACACGATTTCTACACGAAACCTGATGAAGTAAGGTAGGTGATTTTCACTGAGTGTCTTTGTTTATATTCTGAAATACAAGTTTCTGTGCAAAAATTGGAATATAGAACGTGTTGAATAGGGCAAAGGGTAAATGCACCCTTCTTTTTGTGGAAATGCTCCTTAAACTTGGGAAAAAATGCTCCTTAGATGCATTTGCCCGGCATAATGCAATCGGAGGTATTAACCTTCTGGTTAGCGCTTGCCGGGTGTTTTGACGGGTCTCCAGTTTCCAGTTGATTGAACAAGCTTAGCAGTCGTTTCTGGTGTGATATTGTCCCTAATCACTTGTCGTAATTGCTGAATGCTTGTTGGATGTTGTTCTTGAACCTTAATTTTCAAAATCGAGCTGGAAGCAGCGTTGAAGCATGAGGAAGCAGATGGTTCTTCAAAACCTGCTCAATGTATTATTCAGTGTTGATTTTTACGTTAGGTTCTATGAAAAGAAGAGGAAGTTTTCGTTTTCGTGAAACGGCGCCCCATACCATGATTTTCGATGCATTCTGATAGCGTTCTACAGCTAGTTTATCTCTTGAGATATTGGCAAGACTTTTGCCATACATACGATCATTTTGTTGATTATGACTGTTCTGAAGGAGGAAGAGCTTTTCATCCGAAAATAAAATCTTGCAGTCACCGTGCCGAACCAAAAGATTTCTGCTTCTTTAGGCCCTGGCTTGCTTTAGACGCTCCGTCAACCCGTGAACCCGTTGTTTCTTGTACGGCTTGCATTCCAGATCATTCCTGAGGAGCCTGTTCATTGAAGCAGAGGACATTTGAAATTGTTCGCTCAATTTACGGCCAGATACGGCTGGATTACGTCTTATTCGCTCCCTCACACATTTGGTCTTTTTCTTCGTTCTGGCAGTTCGTCTGGCACCTCCTTTGTGTTGAATGTGGACATTTCCAGTTCCTTGAACTGTTTCAAGGTACGAAAAACAAAACGTTTACTCACTCCGAACTGCTTTAGGCTATTTAATATCTGACACGGTCTAAGCTTTTGCAAATGTAATTTTAAAACTTGCTCCCATATGGCTTCCATGGTAGCTGATAAATATAAACAAACGGAATCGCTTATATATCTTCAGCGATAAGCTGTCAAAAGAATACACACAAAACGGGTATCATCAATTCCGCTGTTAAAATTACCCAGCTGAAATAAACCGAGACTGAAAAAAGGTGCACCTATTGTGAGACACATTGTATGTTGCTCTGTGTATTCTGGTGCTATTGATTTCTTGTGGCAGACTATTCCTATCTTCTTCAACGTCTTGCAAATGTAAGGTTGCGTAGTCTTGAACTATTTTGCTGCATCTGATTGACTTTATCGAATCCTTGTTGTTAAAAGTGGAGCATTCTTAGTCCTTTCTTGTCCATTATTTTAGCCAGTATCCCACTACCACTTCTACGAGCAGTTCCTGAGGATGCCAGGAAACGATAGATGGTTGAAACTGGAACATTCTCGGTTTTAAGATGGTTCACAGTGAACTGTTTCCCGTGATATACACGGAGAAACCCAACTACCCAAAATCAAGTGTGATAGTACTCAAAACTAAGTACTCTGATAGGACTACTATTTTGGATATATTTTTGTTCTCACTGGTAGGTAGTTTTAACTCAATCTTGAAGTTAAATAGAAAAAGTCAATTTTACACAGAGCTAGGTATTTTAAGAGTACTAAGTTTTCGGTATAAGTGCGAGGCGATTTTCATGAAACTATCCAAATCCGAGTGTTGGCCTGTCACTTTGCTTTGGCTGAAAATTTGTGATAGCCATTTAATTAGCAATGGTGCTGTTAGGCGGAAACAGTTTTTTTTTGCGTACAGTTTCTAGTGACCGTTTTAAAATATAACGCGACCGAGGTGGCAGAAGTGATATGGAGCAATTAAAGAAAAAATTGACTCGGTAAGCTCCAAAAAATTAACCGGCTAGTATACTTATACATAATTATTTCACTTATTCGAATGCGTTTTTCAGTTTGCTTTTAAATAAATTCCAAAAACATTTCCTATCGCATAATCGTCTCAGCGCTATGGACTACTACAACAAAAGTTCTTCCGGATTTGAACCCTCCTATTGGTTTAATGCCTTCTTCTGTACCAATTGAAGATGTTCCAAGGCAAACTAACTTCGATGTGCTGTGTCACTTCCTAAAAAGAAGTCCAGAAGTTTCTTTCAGGAATTTTTTTCTTGATCATTATTTGGAGTCAACGTCAATCCAAGCAAAGCGTTTCTTGACAAACGAAAAGTATTCGATTTAACATGAACTTTCAGTAGATTCTATCAAATTGCTAATGAAATATTCCAATGTATCCGTGATTTCGTCAATCAATCAAATTCATTTGGTTTTATTTGAATTTATAGTTTACTTTTATTGAATTTGGTGAAATAAAGTTCACTAAAGCACAATAATATTTTCAAAAAAAAAAACTCAATTTTGGATTATTTTTACTGCCGTTTCGCTGTTGTTAAAACAGTTAATTTCACTCAGCATCGAGTCTTTTCGAAATACTCAAAATTGGATACTTTGTAAATAACTCAATTATGACTGGTTTACTTTGCTGTCAAGATGGGTGAAAATGACTTAATTTTTGGTAGTTTGGTATCTGTGTGTATGTTCGTTTTATAGAACCGTTCGTTTTTAAGCAATCCGCTCGCGGAATGCTTCTTGCTTCGACGGCAATTTGAACACAACTGAACAAGTTGGAGCAAAACAAAACATGCGAATTATGTAGGGGAGACAGAGAGCATTGATTCACATAATCTCTCTTTTCTCTGCACGGAGAAACCAAACTACCCAAAATCAAGTGTGATAGTACTCAAAACTAAGTTCTCTGATAGGACTACTATTTTGGATATAATTTTGTTCTCACCGGTAGGTAGCTTTAACTCAATCTTAAAGTTTTGTATGTATGTATGTAAGGTAGCCACCATCCCTTCTAAGACCTTGTCATGTATGCAGCTCCACTTAATAGCAAGATCAAATTGAGTTACCGGTTTGCGTTCACAGTAACGCTGTATGAAGGGCCAAAAACGGTGGGGCGGACCCGTAAGCAGAGACACTTACGCGAAACCCGCGGGAACATAAGAATCTCCTTCCAACGATACGATCCAACAAATCGAATAACCCAATTCGCAATACTCATTAAGCTTTCTACGGGATGGCTTGTTAAGAAGGGCGCGTCACTCTCACTGAAATTGTTGGAGTAGAATTCACAGCACCACAATCGAATCGGTAGGATAAAGAAAATGATACTATTTGTTCCCTCCTAGACGCCGGTTGTCATACCACTCCATTGTCCAATTCCAGCTTGAGTGATACCCTGATGCTCCCTCCCTTCCCAATATATATTTAATGTCATATAGTAATGTATAAAATATAGTGAATTAATATTATAATTATAATAAATATAGCGAATGAATATTATAATGACAAATGATATAGTGAATGAATATAAGAATGAAAATAAAAATTCCATTTGTGGACCTGAAAGTTTAGACAATGTAGCTGCGAGAAAAAAATTGATTTAAAATTATCTCATAAAACTTGGAATATCCATGGATAATCTGAAATTATATAGCAATAGAATAGTAAACCTAAAATTTCGATGTGCTGTTCCGTTTCCTTGCAATAATTTATGTAGTGAGTCTCATCGGAAATAGCGATTTTAATGAAATGAATTTAAATGTAATTATGTCACATCATTTAATATCATAACATAAAATAATAAACTGACGTTAAAATATAAAATAATAATACCAGCAAGCCAGTAAACTATAGTAGAATACATATATCCGTAACTAATCTGATCATCCACTCATCGAAAGACTTCCACTGTTGCAGTTTCTATTGAAATAAGATCTACTAAGATTAGAATTTGTTTTCACAATGATAGTCAGAGAACATAATAAGCGTAGGTACAAGATATATATGACATCTACTGGTATGTTACTGAAAATAAACATTAGATGTGTATTAATTTCATAATAATATTGGAAAAACTGAAGACAGCTAATAATACGGCGAAATAAATTTCAGATGAGTATGAATCTAAAAACTGAATCTTAATAAAACTAAAAAAATAAAAAAATAGGAATTTGAATTTTTCTATAGCTCTTGTACACCCATAAATGATTCCTCATGTCTGTGAAATAGGAAATGAATGATTGTAAACTGTTAGGTTTTGAATTAATATATATTTCTGATGAAGAAGGAAAGTGCTTTTTTAAGTAGAATTTTTCGAATATGATCCTTTCTAAAAAAAAAAAAAAAAAAAAATTAAAAACCTTCCTATCTTTTCAAAACAAACAAAAAAGACAAAAACAAGAACAAAAAAGCGAAGAAAAAAAAAAAAAAAAAACAAAACAAAAAAAAAAAAAAGATAGTAAAAAAAAAAAAAAAAAAAAATTTTTTTTTTTTTTTTTGTTTCCCATTTGTCCCCCCCGCAATTTTTCCGCCCCCCCCCCCCCCCCCACCCCCGCTAAAAATGTACACGCCCCAGAAAAAAAATTGATTTTAAATTATTTTACAAAACTTAGGATATCCATGGATGATCTGAAATTCTATAGCATATAAAGAATAATGAACCTAAAATTTCGATGTGCTGCTCTGCTAATAAATGTGATATAACCACAATGGAACTGACTCTTAGCTTTGGGTCTTGATCCCTACACGGGGAAAAATCCGGTGCTCGAAACTAGCAAAATGGTTCATGATATCATAAAAAACGTGTATTTTCATGTTATGAATATACACCATGAATAAAAGTCATGAAATCATGAATCAGCTTGTTATGATACAACGTAACGCCACTTTGGCGTTAGGTTTTTGTTTTATGATGACGAAAAGTGGCATCTTGATTCACGAAATCATGAAGCATCTGATTAGAAACCATAAATTAAATTCATGAAAACATGCACTACTATTCATGATTAGTGGCACCTGTCATTTATGATTCCAATTTTAGTGACGAAAACGGGCAGGTTGATTCATGAAATCATGAAGCATTTCGTTTGGAATTACGAAAAAATCATGAAAACATGAACATTATTCATGGTTCCACATAGTTACCATGAAGCGAGTGCATGGTAACATGAAACATATTTATGAATATGAGAAAAAACGGATTCTTTCAGGTATTTAAAGCGGATTCTTTCAGGTATTTGATACGTAAATTCATTCAATAGTTTTTGGTTTTGTTTCGTTTTATGTATGTTACGGAAATGGCATGAAAACAAAGGAAATGAGGAAAAAGATTAACTATCAATCAATCGACTTCAGCAAATCTCGTGTGCTTTTCGGTAGCTCAACGATCGATACTGGTATTTTATACAGGTAAGTTTGCAAAAACAGCCACAGTGGCCTGCAGTCCAGCGTGTACTGGAGGTTCATCACATAGGTTACGTGCATGTAGATACAAATGGCATGCAGTATATTTTCTGCCTTATACTCTGCGCCGCCGAAAACCACGATAAATGCTTTATCGGGTCGCGAAGCGCCAACCGTGATGATTTGCGGCTGCAATTGTACGTTGTCAAATTTTGTCCGAAGACACTCCAATCGCTGGTTGATCTTGACTTTGACGTCACCCGCAGTCTATATGAAAAAAAAAAGAAAGTAACCATACAAATATAAACTCAACAACAAAATAGTACCAGATTGTTGGATTTTGAAGAAAATCGGTTTGTGACTATCGTAATCACAGTTTTAATACTGTTTTGTTTACGAGAAGTCTCGTTAATAAAGCAATAAAAAAAACTGTTTTATTTATTGAGTAAATTAAAAAAAAATTAGTTCACGAAAAATAATCTGCACATAATTAAAAATCCACAAGTAATTCTAATAGATTTGATTTTTCACACATAAACATAATCCCCATCAGAAGGTCAAATGAAAATTATGTGTCAAATGAATAATATGTGCGGCCACACATGGATTTTAGATGGAACCAAAAGAACTATGTGTACTGCACATAGATTTCATTGTACAAAGCAGATTGCAAAAATCTATGTGAGGACACATACACAGAGAGGAATTTGATAGTCAATTTTACCATTATTGGGGACTAGAATGACTATTGCAGTATAGTGATTTTTAACCGACTATGATCATGGTCAAAACTACCATTAAAAATAGTTGATGCAACATTTTCCATAATTTCGGAATAGTCCTTGTTACCATGATCATAGTCAAAAATGCCTTGAACGTGGTAAATTCGACCATTTTCATGGTTATTGAAACCATTATATGCGATAGTCATCCTGACCATGATTTAATTGTCGGTACAACGATGAAATTTTTCTCAGAGTAGAATCTATCAGTAAAATATTCTCAGTGTAGAGATTGATAGAGGAGGATCTGGTTCTATCGTTCACATCGGTAAATACAGCTTCTAGGCCCCATTGACATTGACTCCACCTCCAGGAAATTTGGTCGAGTTGGAGTAAAGTCGGAGCGTCTGTGGGCAAGTTTTTCGACAGGTTTTTCAGACGGTTTGCCAAATCTGTCGTACAGCTTCCCCACAGACACTCCGACTTTACTCCAACACGATCAAATTTCCTGGGGGCGGAGTCAATATTGTACAATATGTCGGAGCGTGTGTGCGTCCCCTAAAGGGTAGGGAACGGATCAATCACCCCACGACCCTATTCCAATCATGGGAACAACAAGAACTTACGGCGCACATTTTTTGTAGTATGATGCTTTACATAACATTGCTTTACATTTAGAATTCAAACAAAATCAAGCGTAATGGTGCTGTATAAAAATATGAAAATCTTGGAATTACCGGAATTACAGACGAATAAACGTAACTCAAAGTAGAAATCGTAGAAGCACATAGATTTGTGCAAGCTCCGAAGATGCTTTTGTCTTTTTTTTTTCTTTGTGGTTGTCACGTGACGTGGCCAAATCCAAAGTATTTAAAGTACAAGGTATTATATTCGCTTAAATCTATACTGAGCCTGGATAAGGGCGTAACTGACATTTGTAAACAATAATTGCTTCTCTCGCAAATTTCTCGAAAATAAAAACCTCTCGAAGCAAACTTCCACGATGAATATTAAGAGGACAACTTGCGAAAGAAGCCATTTTTACCAAATGTCATAAACGCCCTTATTCCGGCTCAGTTTTGAAATGTTTATGTCGTGGTTAGAAAAAGTCAAAAGCAAAAATAGTATTGCTGATTGCAGTTAAAATTGGACTCCGACAAAAACAGAAAAAGTGTGATAAAAGTGCACGTTTACGTCAAATCGTTTCCTGTCTTCAGTGAACTTATACCTTTCAACATAAAGGATAAGTGCACCGAAGACAACAAAACGATTTGACGTAAACGTGCACTTTTATCACACTTTTTAATTCGCAAAAAAACACTTCTAGAGTCCAATCACAACTGCAACCAGCAATAATGGAATAAAAACTATAGATTATCACACGATGATGTCTTTCGTACGAGTTTGACAGATAGTGCACTCAGCGAAATAAATTTTCGATATTCATAAGATTGCATTATGATTATATGCTATAAGAAAGCAGTATTAACATAGACTCATTCTAAGACCAGTAGGTCCCGAACAAATACGATTTTTTTCTTGGCTCAGTCAGTACTAGCACATCGGTCCCAAGCTCGGTTCCATGCTTAATAGTACGCCCCTAATAATGAACTCACACGAACACACTCTCAAATATTCTGTCAAAATACTACAGCAAATCAAAACAAACGCGCAAATATGTACAGCAAGGTGCTGGCTTCAAGATGTACTTCGGACCAAGGGGTTCTACAACAGTGAACCAATTTAAAATCGCTAGTAGCATATTGATTGTTGTAATTAATTTCATATATTTGCCTTAGGAAATATAATGATGTTGAAAAACCAAAAATATGGAGCAAACTGGATTCGAACCTTGAACGTTGAGGTTATGGGTCGAGTAACTTGAGCAATAGTATATATCAACTCTTGTAAATAAGAAAGCTTAAAGGCGAACAAGAGCAACGTCGTGTAAAGCAAAATCCATTCATAAATCAACCTTATGAAATTTAAAGCATCGTTCATAAGTTGAACCTTATAAAATTCTTAAGATTATTTGGCTGAGTGCGGCACCATAGTTAACGATTAACGATTAACGGATTTGTAATTTTTTCTATAGTTTCGATATTATTGATTGTGTTTGATTAAGAACCTGTTATTCAAAATTAATGATGTACAGGATGAAAATACCGGAACTGCAAATCTAACACTTCATTCCGCTAGTAGAAATGTACTAAGTTCAAATCGCAAACAATGGTGCCACTACGTGTCAAAAAAGTGAGGTTAAAAGATTCGGTGCGATGGTCTATAGAAGGAATTCCACCATTTTTCATAACAAACATGGTTAATAATCTGATAGTTGCCGATTTACTTTGTCTTTAATGTACTTTGGGCTCAACTCGCCTTTTTTTTGGCTTTTACTGTCAACCATGCCAGATACCGATTTTTTGGCACAGTAAAAAAAATGTGTGACCCTATTATTTACTCCGTAACCGTAAGATTCTATAACATTCTTGTTAGCTCAAGAAATAGATAATTTTTGGAACTATTTTTTGAGCTAATAAGAATTTTATAGAATCTTACGGTTACGGGATAAATAATGAGGTTACTATTTTTTTTCTGTGCCAAAAAAATCGGTATCTAGCATTGTTGTTTACTGTGAGCCGTGATTTAGTGCTGTCCTGCTCACTCTCGCGGAGAACACCATTAAACACGGCTCACAGTAAACGCCAAACATTTTAACCGTGCACAGCTCAATTAGTTGAAAAATCTAGAGCCACAAGTGAAAAGGGCATACAAGCTTTTGTAAACAAACCTTAAAAGGCCTCATCCTCGCCAATCAAAGCCCGCCCACCCAAATCACCAAGTTCATTAGAAAGGGGAAAATTTCAAATTTTTTAGCAAACTAATGTATTTCTCATGCACAGTACTTGATTAATTCAAATTCAAATGTCAGATTGGTATATCTTTTAATGACTGTAGCATAAACTTTAGAAGCACAAAACGTTTTAAATATAAGTTTTTTTTTGCGATCTGTAACGGGGCCGAGGGGGATGACACTTCAAGATAATCCCAGATTTTAAGCAAAATCATAAAATTAATAGCTTTTGACTGAAACCAATATAAATTCATTTGATCGAATCAAATCCAGTTTAGCAACTCATACCCTCCCTGTCTGTTATTTTTAAATTCATGCAATCCCTCAGCACATCCCTATGGTCCTCTCTTTGCGCACGAGTGTAGACTCTCCGAATGTGAGGAAAACAATAACGAACCAAAGCCTGTGTTCCAATTCACGAATTTTTACTTAAATTTGACAGAATTGTAGGGAAAATGTTCGAATTTCAAATAAAATCAAAGTTGACGTTCTACTGACCTCCAGAAAAAAAATCTGCGAACTTCAAGGAAAAAGATTCGAGATAGTTCAGTACTGGGTGTTCTTGGTACGCTCTCTCTGATTTCGCACTTTATTCGTTAAAACGTTCCCAAGGGGTAGGGGTGGTTATCTAATTTTTTTCTGACATTTGAAATGTTTTTACTATTAGAACAGTTGAACATCATCAAATCATCAAATCAAAATTCTTACCAAGTTCGCAAGTAGTTTGCGGAATAGAATCCTGTCGCGAGCTACACGACAGAACAGCTTAATATCGGTGTCGTGTAGCATGCTGAACTCCCTTGCCGATTCAATTCCATGGTCGCTTACGATCATGGTAGCGTAATTTTCCAACCCAGCTCTTGAGAGCATGACCTCTAACTCCAGTTCCAGAGCCTCATGGCCCAGAACAGGGTTGTAAGACCGCTGCTCGGCTGTAATCGGCACCGCGACCATTGGCAGCACCGGACCATCCAATGTAACGTACTGTACATTTTCCGGGTCCATTTTCCTAGAAATAAAACTTTAAATTACCTCAATTAATATTTGTTTGGTTCTGGATTAAGACCAAAAAACCAAACTATTTAAAAAAAAAAAACAAAAACTGAAAACTATTTGACACAAATAGCTTACAGCTTGATATGGTTTTCTATTAAAAACGATTTAATTTCGCCGGAATCAAATTTAAAAAAAACAAGATGAAAACTTACCGCTTGGTTTTGCTGCTGTTCTTTTACTGCTGCTGCTGCTGTGTACTGTGGCTGCAGTTGCTGCTGCGACAACGCGGTTAGCTGTGCTTTTTGTACACTATAAATAAGTACAAATTAGTTTTATTTTCAAACATTTTTCAGGTTTTTCAAACCTTACCTGAAAAACACCGCCGACCGATAGGCACGCTTCGATTGAATTGGTGAAATTTTTTGACAGCTTTGCGTTACGCTTATAGAGCGACCATGAATCGAGTTCATAGATGCGTTTGTTTCGGTTCATGATTTTTGGTATTTCAGTTATGAAGCATGAATGAGGGTCATGATTCCATGACTCAGCGGTATAATATGTTATGCCGAGTTGGATTCATCTAAACGGGAATTGATTTATAATAACGCTTGTGGTGATCATGACTCATGTTCATGCGAGCAGATGTTATTATTCATGATAATTGTGGTTTCCGTCATGCTATCATGAAGCATAGTCATAATGTCATGAAGTGACACATTTTATGATTTCATGAATTTTTATTCATGAATCCGGCAATGGATTTTTTTCCGTGTACCCCCCCCCCCCCCCCCCTTAAATTTTTTTAAAAAAACATTTCCCCACAGCAATGTTTTAACAGTAGTATTTTTCAGTATACGTGCGAGGCGCCTTCCACGAAACAATCCAAATCGGAGTGTTGGGCTGCCACTTTGCTTTGGCTGAAAATTTTTGATCGCCATTTAACCAACAACGGTGCTGTAAGGCGGAAGCAAATTTGTGTTTTAGTTTAAAATTTTACGCGTTGTGGATATGGATTTGGATTAATTAAATAAAATTATGGACTTGGAAACCCCGTTACAAAAAATTAACCGGTAAGTGTAATTATTTCACTTATTCGATTGCTTTTTCTAATTCTAGTGGCTTTGGATGAAGTGAGAACTATATTAGTGAAAATTTAGTAGTTTAGCAAAGCTCATGGAGATGATCACGGAACTGAGTCACTTCCTGAAAAGAAGGTCCAGAGGTTTCCTTCAGGGCTTTCCTCGATCATTCTTTGGAGTCAACGGCATGCCATGTCCCTAGTAAATCGTTTCATGACAAACGACACGTACTAGTTTCAATATGAACTTTTAGTGGATTTAATCAAATTGTCAATGGAATATATCAATGTACCCGAGAATGTACCAATAAATAAAATACATATTTTTTTATTTGAATTTTTAGTTTTCGTTTATGGAATTTAGCTAACGAAAGAAAGTTCACTAAATCAAATTCTCGAATAATATTGTCCAAAAAAATAAAACTCAATTTGGTATTATTTTTACTATAGATTCACTGTTACACAAACAGTTCATTTCACTCAGCACTGAGTCTTTTCAAAATACTCAAAATTGGATACTTTGCAAATAACTCAATTATGACTGGTTTTACTTTGCTGTCAAGTTGAGTGAAAATCACTTAATTTTGAATTGTTTGGTTTCTCTGTGTGTGCACGTGTGCAGGGTTGCCACATTATTTTTCGTTCCCATTTTTAAATTTTGCCAAAAATAATCTTGTTTTTCTGTGTTTTACTGCAGAAAATCTTGTCAAAAATCTTAGCTTTAAACTTTGTGCTGTAAAAGTAGAATAGAAACTTTTCAGGTGCCTGCTTATGCACTTCTTTTTATAATTGCTATTGAGTTGAATGCAAAATAACATTTATTGTGATTGGCCAATACAAAACGGTCTTTTCAATTGGGCTTAAGCGTATTTATCGGTTTCCCTACATCACACCACAGCAAAACGGATATTCTTTCTAAAGGAAACTAGTAGTACAGGAATTAGTAGAAAGTTCGCATTGAACTTTCCTAACAAGTGAAAAGCATTCCTCCCATCTGCTCGTTTGAAGCAGTTTTCTCCAACAAGCTTTCAAGTCATCCGATTCTTCCACCTCAATTTCCTTGCCGATGATTGCCGTCCTCAGCTCACGAAACTCATTTTCTATGGGCTGTTCATCACCGCTTTCAAGGAAGATCTGATCCAGTAGAACTCCTTCAAAGTGTGCAGCATCTTGGGGTCAACGCTTGATGCAGTAATCAGAACTGGATTCGTTCAGAACAAAGCGTTTAGTGGTCTGTTTAACCAACTCGGTATAGGCAGCACAGCAGATCGAGAAAGCCTCCTTTCTTGTATCATCGAGAGTTCCGGAACTGAGCATTGCTCATGCTGCTACCCTGATATATATATTTCCGATTTCTTACGGAGATGTTTCTCTAAATACAAAACTCCGAAATCCATCACGTGTCTTTGGTAATCATCCTCACACATATTTACAATGAGAACCATTGGTGATTGCACATGTTTGGGAATTCCGGAACTTCTGATTGGAAGATACAATTCGCTTTATTGATAAAGGGTATCCTGTCATTAGATTGACAGAAAATGCCGTGTGTGGTTTGATTGTTGTCACAGTTAACTTGGAACAAGATAAACAACACGAGCTCCGAAAACCGTTCCAAATTCCTTTTGACAATTGACTCCAACGATGGCCATCTGGTGATGAATGGATGCAGAATTTCTAAACGTTTAAATTCCAAGATATGGATCTACTGTTCCAGGTACAATGAAACTTTTCGTTTGCGTAGATTGCACAAGGAGCCTTACCTTACCTTACCAATCAGACTAAGGCCGGTGTGGCCTCTGCTGTACACAGAAGTTGTTTCCATTGTAATCGGTCCATGGCTGTTCCTCGCCAGCCTCGCTGTCTGCGGAGGGTCCGCAGGTCGCCTTCTACTTGATCGATCCACCTTGCTCGTTGCGCGCCTCTTCTTCTTGTACCTGTCGGTTCGTTTTCGAGAACCATTTTCACAGGGCTGTCGTCCGACATTCTTACGACATGCCCAGCCCATCGTAGTCGACCGATTTTTGCGATGTGTACGATGAGAGGTTCTCCCAGCAACTGGTGCAATTCGTGGTTCATTCGCCTCCTCCACGTTCCGTCTTCCATCTGCACTCCACCGTAGATCGTACGCAGCACCTTCCGTTCAAAGACTCCAAGGGCGCGGTGGTCCTCCACTAGCAATGTCCATGTTTCGTGGCCGTAGAGAACTACCGGTCTAATTAATGTCTTGTAGATGGTCAACTTTGTGGTTCGGCGAACTTTGTTCGATCTTAGCGTCCTTCGGAGTCCAAAGTAGGCACGATTGCCAGCCATAATGCGCCTCTGTATTTCTCTGCTGGTGTCGTTATCGGCGGTCACCAATGAGCCCAGATACACAAATTCGTCTACTACCTCGATTTCGAAGGTGATCGATCTGAACTCGTGCTAGGAGGCTAACATTGTCTTCTCGTGAGCCTCTTCCCTTCATGTATTTTGTTTTGAACGCATTAATCACAAGCCCAATCCTACCAGCTTCAGTCTTAAGTCTGATGTACGTTTCCGCCATCGTCTCAAAGTTACGTGCTACGATATCAACGTCGTCGGCGAAGCCAAATAGTTGGACAGACTTCCTGAAAATCGTGCCACTCGTGTCTATCCCAGCTCATCGAATCACACCCTCCAATGCAATGTTAATTAAACAACAAACACGACAATCCATCACCTTGCCGTAACCCTCTCCGAGATTCGAAGGGACTCGAGAGCGTCCCTGATACTCGGACGACACACATCACTCGATCCATCGTTGCTTTGATCAACCGCATCAGTTTTTTCCGGAAATCCATATTCGTGCATGATTTTCCATAGCTGGTCTCGATCGATTGTATCATACGCTGATTTGAAGTCGATGAAAAGAAGACGTGTATTCGCGACATTTCTGCAGTACTTGCCGAATTGCGAAAATCTGGTCCGTAGTAGCGCGGGCACCCATGAATCCCGCTTGGTATTGCCCCACGAACTCCTTTGCAATTGGTGACAGGCGGCGGCATAACATTTGGGAGAGCAACTTGTAGGTGGCGCTCAGTAGCGTGATCGCACGATAATTGCAGCAATCCAGCTTGTCGCCCTTTTTATAGATGGGACACACTATTCCTTCCATCCAATCCTCCCGTAAACATTCCTCCTCCCAAATCTTGGTAGTTACCCAGTGCAGCGCTCTGGCCAGTGCTTCACCACCGTATTTTAATAGCTCGCTTGGGAGTTGGTCAACCCCAGCGGCTTTGTTGTTTTTCAACACACCAATTTCCTCCTCAACTTCCTGAAGGGTTGGGGTCGGGGTCCTGTCATCTTCTGTGCGTGTTCCTAGATTTATTACCGTGCCACTTTCGTTCGCTGTAACATTACCGTTCAGGTGCTCGTCGAAGTACTGCTTCCACCTTTCAATCACCTCACACTCTCCTGTGAGAAGGTTGCCATCCAGGTCTCTGCACAAGGAGCCAGTACACTTGATATTCATAAAATGGGGGCAGTCACGTTTCAGCAGCTTCTGGACGGATCGGTCAGAACCCATTATTACTGATGCTCCATATGATCCAAAGGTCATTAAAGATAACAAAAAATCACGTTCGAAACATCTATGCTTTGAATAGCAAAAATTACACATTGAGAACAATATTCCTTTCCGAACTTTCTGAAATTCCTCTGAGTGAATGCATGAAAATGCTTCTAAATTGGAAGAACAGTATCTTTGGTAGATATCTCTGTAGGAAATTCTCTTAAGGAACATTGAGAAAAATACTACTCCAGCGGAATACTTGAAGAAATTACTGAAGTATTTTTTGGAGAATTATATGTTAGACTGCCTTCAGACATCTTAGACAAAATTTAAAAAAATATTCTACAAAACCCCTTGCGGATTTTTTGAAATACAGAATTAAATAAATGAGATTATGGAATTCATGCAAAATATTCTTCTTAGATTTCTCCAAACAAATCAAGATTTTCTCCAAGAATTATCTTATAGTTTTTGTGTAGTTCTTTCAGGTGTCCTCCAGAGATTCTTTTAGAATCACAAAACTGTACAAGTTCAGGGATTCCTCCAGAAAAATCACCACAAGAATGTTTTGAAATACTGCCGATGAGATGCCAGAAGAAACTCCTGAAAAAATCCCTAGAGGAACGCCTACAAACTCCTGAAGAATACCTATAGAAACGCCAGAAGGAATATCTCAAGGAATGTTTGAGAACTTTTCATAGAATCTTAGAAACATTCTATTAAAAAAAATTAAAAGATTATCTCAAAAAATGTATGAAGAAATCATTTTGAGGCACATGCACAAACTGACTTTCAGACTGTCAGCTGTCACTTTAGTGTGCCCTTAAAAATTTAGCTTACATCGAAGAACCTTTCATATATTCTGTTAAATTAACAACGCGAATCAAAGCAAAAACAAAGATTCTTGTACAGGAAAGCGGAAGAATGTATTGCGTGGTGCAAGCTATCAGGTGTCAATTGTTTTCTTTTGCTTCATGGGCCTTAAACAACACAATGAAAGTAGAATTGGTAAAAAGTTGGATGTTGAAATGTACACATATTATAAATTTGAGGTTTTTAAGTGGACAAGGAATTCTCAAAAATCTTAAAAATCTTGGTTTATCTCAAAAATCTGTAATCTTTACATACAGATATCTGTATGAAAAATATTAAAAAAAAAAACCGGGTCAATCTAGATAAATCTGTGCATTTGGCAACCCTGCCCGTGTGTGGTTTGGTACGAGAGAGTTAAAATCATTCTCATTTTTTAGTTAGGGTCTGTTCATAAACCACGTAGACTCATTTTTGAAATTCTCAGACTCCCCTCCCCCGTCGTAGACTTTTCGCCATACAATTTTTTGAAATTTTGTATGGAGCGTAGACACTGGTCAAACAAATCGACCAAATCGAAATTTAACAAATTAACCAAACTAGAAATTTAAAATGGATTACTGGATTAATCCATCAATCAATACCGTCTTATTGCTATGAATAAGATGAATAACGAAGCACCATTTTCATCGTCGTAATCTTGCTTGATCCCGAAGTTGCAAAATATAACGAACCATTCGTGACACAATCCACATGAAATACTGAAACCGCTCATCACGGTACGGCCACCACAACCCTACAATTATTTCATTAGTCAATTTCCGAAGCACCATCCAAAAGCGCCAACAACACCATCTTCTGCCTCCACACATGCCCCGGTAATTGAGGCTATACTGTGAATGTCCGTAGAAGACGTTCACGATTCCATTTCCAGAGCAAGGTCACTGCCGGCCACGACCGTCAGCATCATCAACAGTAACGGTGTAAAACGGATCTGGCGGTGTGTGACTTTGCTCTCGGTTGAAATGGATGACGGCTACATCCACGATGTGTGTGGCCAGCCTTTTGGCATCGATGATTTATGACGACTTGTTAAAAAAAAATGCAAACTTGCAAATCTGATGCGTTCTACGTTGGTGGGCTCCGTTCTGAACACATAATATTGGAAGAAACATTTTCTGTTGGCCATTTGAAGAATCGCTCAATTTTCTTAAAACAGAGTGACACTTATGACGGAGTCTATTTGGAAATTGAAGGTCTGTCTGTGCACTATCACTAAGCTGCCAGCGTAGAGGGATCGATCGGAATGCGGTGAATGGGTGGCCTTCGAAGGTTAATGCGGTGATATATAGCATCCGTGGCGAGGGTTATGTAGCTTCATGAAAATGGGGACTTACATGAGTGATTGACAATAGAGAGAAGTTGCCTACTGCACGGACTCATTCGGCCTGGAAATGTCAATCAAAATCGTTTCCTTTAACATTGATGCACTTGTGGCTAATGAATGGAAAGGAATTCAGAATCTTCCAAGAAGTTTTCGAAACCTGACCAGAGGCCTTGTCTTTGATTGCCATACTTTAGAGTCTTTTCCTTGGGCAATTTATCTATCTATCGAACTTACATGATAAACCCAGGCACATAAAAAAACAGAATCCTCTCTTCAAAGCGTTTGTCGCCGTTCCGACGCCGTGATGAGCCGAACGTGAAATATTATTAAAATCATAATAACTATAATGAAGATGAAGTTGACGATAATCACCTCGATTACATTTCAATCTTGCTCACGAAGTGCGAGCCCCAAAGGCGGTATCGAGAAGTCATTCATGTTTATTCGTCTACCTTCTGGGCAGGAGTCCGATCAATGAAGATGGTGATGATGATGATGACGATGACGCTGGTTGACGACGATCTGTTACAGCAAGCATGGTCCATTCGGAAACTGGTCCGTTGAAATTAACGATTGCGCACATGCTTCCAGCAGACTGGTTGGCGTTTCGGATGGATGATTGCGAATGATTTAATAAAGGAAGAGTTCAAGTCCGGATCTGGTAGACATGGGGATCACAAGTGAGCCGGTTACGTGTTGCAATACACGGTACGGTGCATTCGAAAGCGAAATCGAGATGAATGGCATGAAATTTAGATGGCGATGGTGGTGCAAGGTTTGTAGACATGTCAGTCGAGCAGGTCGATCAGTTTGGCCGAACATTTTGGTACTAATTCGCCAATTATAGTCAGCGATCATTGGCAAAAACTAATGGCGGTGCTTAGGAGGTTATGACCCTACAGAAGTGTGGTGAATCTTCGCCAAGACAAGGTCGATTAATATTGCACTGCGTTCATCATTGGGGTGAGGGTGTATTTGGCTAGCTAGCAAAAAAGAATCTCTCGTAATGATCGATTCGCCGGTTCAATCATTTTGAATTGTTCTTTCCGATTCGATTCATGGTATAAAAGGTGGCAAAAACTGTTAGGAAATGCCTTGAATCAAGTTACGTTGAGGTCAGCTTAGTGTATACAGTAATAAACGGGAAGTCTGTATCAAAAAGAAAAAGCTTCATATGAACTGAATTAAAGAAAAATGAAACAACGATTTTCATATTTAGTTGAACATTTATTACCGAGTATCGTCATTATCTTAAAAATCATTTCTAAACCTATGGTTTGAATCTATTTAATAAAGTAATGTACCAATTAAATTGACCCAGCGAAATCAAAAGACTAGTTTACTCTAATCCGTTTGAAAATTTGATCAACTGTCTGCATTCACTTATCAAAATATAAGTTCAATTTGAAAATTAGAGGTACAAATAATTTACATTTGCTACATTCAAAGTCTGGTAGATAGAATTAAGAACTACTTTAGCTGTCAAAAACTATAAGGGACAGCCCAATGGGGTTGTACGCAAAGGTGACGTAGGACTACGCAGCAATCGAATTCCCATACACGTCAGGGCCATCCGCTAATTGATTTAAGTTAGTCCTGAAAAGGGCCAAGAAAATTCTATTGTACACTCTTTAGAAAGCATTTGGTGGCTCTTAATGATGACACGGCCCCGGTTGTATTTTCTACGATGGTTGAGAGGGCCTCTATCTCTAACGCTTAGAAGATAGTTATGGATCTGTTGGTTCATTGGTTGTTCAACGCGCTTTGCCATTTACTCCGGAACGCGGCGTTTAAAGCAATGCCATTTTCAGCCGGGGCGCTGTAATGGAAATTTCAAACAGCACAAGAGAAAATGTTAACCAAATAAACTCTTTAATTTGAAAATTGATTTGGTCGTCCTGAAAAGGACGGATTTAGTTGACGGGTGAGAAAAAGTTCGCGATTGAACTTGGGCTTTCTTTCTTGGTTCATCTCGTGGGATGATTGATTCTTGTCTCGTTGTCACGGGCGGCTTTTTCCCGCCAAATTGTTGGCTTCAGCAGCCATGTTTCTCACAGCGAGGTTGACGGAAGCATCGGCAACAACAGCCAACTGCAACAACGCCTCTCTGGGCAACGACTGCTCGCCGCCGCCAACTGCGATCCTAAGACCACTGCACAGCTTAACGACTGTCGTAAGACTGAATCAAAATGTTCTGCTAAAAGCTATGAGGTATAGGGGTCGGATGCTAGTGCACGAAAGAAGGCGGTACCAACGAAGGCAATGTGATACAAATTGCACCAAAGGGGACGAAATTCAGTTATTGCGCCACAATAATTAGTTTTAATTACGACACGCTACACGGATGATTTTCTTAACAGAAACATTTCTAATTTGCTTGCCACCGCCAGCAACTAATCCGCTATGCACAACTAGGAACTACAACGAACTCAACCACATGGTCGGTCTGAAGGGTCGCAGTTCGGTTCGAATTATCCGTTCTAGAATTTCGTTCGTTGGTTGTTCAACGTTCTTTGTCATTTACTCCGGGACGCGGCGTTTAATTAATGCTATGTTCAGCCGGGGCGCGGTGATTGAAATTAATTTGAAACAGCACAAGAGAAAATTTTCACCAAACAAACTCTTTAGTTGGCAAACTGATTTGGTCATCCTGAAAAGGACGAATTTAGTTGATGGGGGAGAAACATGGTTCGCGATTGAACTTGGGCTTTCTTCTTGGTATTCTTGGTTCAGCTACTCGTCGTTGCGGGTGGCCATCTTCAGGTGACGTGGGATAGTTGATTCTTGTCTCGTTGTCACGGGCGGCTTTTACCCGCCAAATCGTAGGCTTCAGCAGCCATGTTTCTCGCAGCGAGGTTGACGGGAGCATCGGCAACAATAGCCAACTGCACCAACGCCTCTCTGGGCAACGACTGCTCGCCAGTGCTGCTGCCGGCTACGATCCTACTGCAGAACCTACTCTGCACAGCTCCACGACCACCGAAAAACTAATTCAAAATGCGAAGGTGTACCCGTTATATAACATTCATGGCTGCCTAGGAGAAGTTCGTTACTTAAATATGAAATCTGTGCTAGAAAAGTACTGTGTATTTGGTAAATTTACTCTGAAAAAATCGACATTATAAGACATTACCTTATATTTGCGTTAATTTGAATAGTTGAATGTTATAAATCAATGGATTTAAATATTGGAATCGTAGAAAATGTCCCGATCGATTGGTGAAAACATTTTGTAAATCGATCGTGAAATGACTTAGTTATAAACGTTCAAAACCTATATATTTTTCGTGACGCTCCAAATTTTCGCAATTCGAACGTGTACCCCAGTATTGAAAACACAGACGTAGTCCTACGTCAAAAAATCGTTACTCCACGTATAGAGATTACAATAAGTAACGTCGATCAATTTCTTCACGAATATTTTTCATCCACCCCATTATCACGTACTCTGTTTGAACATCGTATTTTGTATGTGAACAGTTTGTATGTATGAGGTATAATTTGGAAATATCATCTAAATGAAAGTTCATTTATCTTATTCATTAAAAAAAATTCGGGCTCAGGAACTATTCCAATGGGTTTCTGGGTGTTCCAACTTGAAACATTTCTTTTAATCGTGCATTATAAAATTTAGGAATTTTATATGTGTTTGCTTGCAGAATACTGCTGTTATTTTCATATTGACATTTGCTTATCAGTAACCCAAATGGCGTCCAATCAAGCTCAGCAAAAGATTTAAATATAGCTCGTGCATTGCATTAAATCATGCATCGAGCAAAAAACGCCCAGCTTGACGGAAACTAGTGACACCAAATCGTAACCATCAACAAAAGAAGATGTCCAAAGCACGGTCCCGGAAGCTGTACACGACGAATTCGATCTTGACGAAGTTCAAGTGGGTGATTATCGATAACGAACCCTACCTACGTCAAGACACACTTCAAACAGCTCCCTTCCGACTTTATTGATAAAACTACATTCAAAACTGTTTTGTCAACCAACACCTCCTCCATTTTTAAGCCGAAAGTTGTGCAAAGTGGACCACTCTATAGACGGGTGTGAAAACAAGTTAATAAAACCTCTATAAGACCATAAAGATTTTGAAAATGTTCTAGTGAAAGATGTTATCACCACTTGAGAACCTTCATAAAACCTATTGGCTGCCATGAAATCCAAAATGTGGCCAAATGGGCACATCTGTCAAACTTCACTGTGGTTTTGTTGTTCTGCTTCGTTCGATTCTCTGCTTTTTTGATTCATTTAGCAGTGAATAATATCTAAGAAAAAAGTTCTAGTGTTGCGGAAAATTTTGTTTAATAGCAAAATATCCAAAACATATTGAATGTTTACAGCGTATCATGCTCCAAATCATAAGCGCATTTAATTTTATGGTGAATATTGGCACAATAAGAGCCGAAAATTAATGCGTACCAGAAATTATGAGAGTTTGCAACAACAAAAACAAAATTATAAGAAATATAGTCGATAAATTAACCATGAATTTCCTGAAAGTTGATGTTATTCAATAAGGTTATCTAAATGAATGCCAAAATTTATCTCCGATCTACAGTTCATTTGCATTACATTTAATAATTGGTGCATTTACTTTTCCCCATTTCAATTATTTCTCATATTTCAATAACGACTATTCCAGAAAGTATAAGCACACCTTATTTTAACGGTCACTTTGAATATAATGAAATATTTCAACATGTTTTGGCTGCGTCCTTTTGTTTGCACATTTCTGAATGACATAGCATCAAATAAGTGCTCAGTTTTGTGTTACCTATCAAAATGCGCGGTCTTACTCCGGAACAACGAAAAAGTATCGTGCACAAATGGTGCGCTGTGAGCGGACTCTCCTTAAGAAAATTGGCCAAGGAAGAGGGTGTAAGCGTCGGAGCCGGACGATCTGCAATCTGAAAATATAGAAAACAGTGTACGTTTGAAGATGCGCCGAAGAAGTGTGGAAATCCGGTCCTGTTAGTCCGGATATCGATAAAAAGATCAGGGATACCTACAAGCGAAAACCAGCGACTTCCGTTCGGGATGTTGCGAAAAAACTAGGGACCTCGTCGAGTAATGTCATGCGTGCCAAAGAAAGACTTGGGCTAAAAACATACCGGAAGCAGAAAAAACCCAAAAGGAACCCAAAACAGGCCGCGTCCGTGAAACCACGGGCCCGCAAACTCTACGATTGGTTATTGTGTAGAAATTCTGGGTGTATAATAATGGACGATGAAACGTATGTGAAACTAGATTACAAAACGCTTCCCGGACCACAATTCTATACTGTGAGCGAAGACAAAGACATTCCCGAAACGGAGAAGGCAATTTTTACCGAAAAATTCGGTAAGAAGGTTATGGTTTGGCAGGCAATATGCGAGTGTGGTAAAACATCTAGTCCGTACATCACAACGGAGACGATGAACACTCAGAAATACGTTAAGGAATGTCTCCAGAAGCGATTATTGCCGATGATCAGGCAGCACGAAGGTCAAGTAGTGTTTTGGCCTGATTTGGCGTCATGTCATTACGCAAAGGACACTTTAGAATGGTACAAAAATCAAAATGTATGTTTCGTGCCGAAAGACATGAATCCGCCGAACTGCCCGGAGGCACGGCCAATCGAGATTTTTTGGGCTTAAACCAAAGCAAAGCTTCGAAAATTCATAAAACCAGCGGACGACATCCAAAACTTTAAAAAAGATTGGCCAAAAGTGGTCAAAATGGTGGGAAGTACCACTGTGCAGAAGCTAATGGGCCATGTTCGAGGAAAAGTTGGGAGTCTTGGCTATGATTAAATATTTTGATTAAACGAGAGTAAAATATCATATAAAACACAAATACAAATATGATTTGCCAAATAAAATTATTAAAACTAAAAAAAAAACATGACTTTTTTGTTATTTTGAGAGTGTTCTTATACTTTCTGGAACAGTCTATAAGAGAGCGAGTAGTGTCGTTTGTAATTTTTGTTTTTTTTTTATTTTATGCTTTGAGAAAAAAAAATTTGCCAGTTTGCTTTCGATACAGTCCATATGTTTGACGTCAACGCTTACCTCCTTGATGGGGGGCGTAAAGTACCCGGACCTCTGCCTGTCGTTGCCGCCCAGCGGCAAGTAGGTCTTGTCATCTATTATGACGCTTCGCCGGAAAAATGTTCTTCACCGGCACCTTCAGCCGCTCCTTCTGCACGCTACTAAAAAGTTATGTGAATTTCGGTGTCCTACGACCGACATTTGCGCGTGGAATTTAGGACTTAAGAATCAATCAAATGAGATGAGAAAATGAATTCAATCAAACAAATTTGTTCTTCGTGATGCGTCTGGTTCTGTTTCGGGACACTTAATTTTTCTTGAAATCGTGGGCTTTAAATGGTGAGTTGACAACTTTGAAGGAGGGTGCGACCGACCTCTCGTCCTCACAAGTTCCTACCTCACGCCTCCACGAGTCATATGATCAGAAAAGACTGCCAGCTGAAACATGAAGACGCTGGTTGGCGTAGCCTGGGCAATGTGGTCAATCTGACAATAGCGAAGTGCGACTGAAGATCGTGTACCTGTAAATCATATTGTATATTTTCCATTCTCATTTAATTAATAATTTCAGCACGCTTTGGAATCATCTTTGCATTCCCAAACCATGTAAAGCCTGGAGCAAAATGACAGGCATCAAAGGTTCAATTTGTATTTCAGCATTTCAGCATACCATTTTACTTAAAATTGCACTTCTGAACTTCAACTACTATATTCATAAAAGACTGGCATGTGGTTATAAGCAATGTAGGATTATATTTTATTATTGTGTTTAGTGGTATTATGGTAAGATAAACCATTTATTTCGGAAATCATCAAACCGGACTCTTCGTTCACTTCAATTGCTATCTTTTAAATGTTACTAGAACAATATAAAGAAAAAATATTACAACTTGTCTTATTAAATAATATCTTTTATCGAAATTTTATCTTCGATATTTGGAATGATCTATTTTGTTTTTAGCTTTCCCAGGACTAGTATGATATTAATACATATCTAACTTTTATTTATTTTTCAGTAACAATCCATTCAAGTTTGAAATATAAATAAATTAAAAAAATTCTATAATGATATCTTAATTTTTGTGTGCAAAATATACTAAATATTCAATAACATATTATGGAAAAAGGGAGGGACCATCAGGGTACCTAAGTAAAACGATTTGGATAAGGAGCATGGGACTGCCTCCTCCCTATTGTTAACATTTCGCGGAACGAGGGCGGGCTCTTCAACCCCATCTATTGTGTTATTTTCTCAATCGAGGGCTCGATTATAGAGCTGTGAGTGTGAACTTGCTTTTGCAAGGAGATTCTCTTCCCTATATTCGCGGCTTCCGCGTAAGTGTCTCTGCGTTTTTCAGATTATTCCACAGCTATGCAAAGTTACCTTACAAAATAGATGGTAGTATTACATAATCATAATCATCACTTAATTTTCCTTGAAATCTTTGTTTGAGTTGCTTGACGTAAATCAAATTCGAATAACGTTCCGCTTGAAAACAATAATTTCTAAGTAGAAAATAATAATTTCTAAGTTGGGTTATTGCCTGCTGCTCAGACACGGCCGGACAGGACTGAAGCTTCCTCAAAACAATGTTCACCTTGACCAAGTACTTCTTCACCGTTTGGCCGGTTCCACTGGCCTCTCGGCCCAAGGCGCGGAACAGCAAGGCCGCCTTGCCCTCGGTCTTTCTCTTTAGCCTATATTGCAATTTACAGTCGCGCAGTCCTGTCGGACGGCCGGAACTAGGCTTTCGTTCGACATTCTCGCCTTTCTCCAGAAGGAAAGAGATGTTTTAAATGCCGGATCGACTGCCTCACGATGTCCAACTTCAGCACTCCGGGGTGAAGCTAGCTGTACGAACAAACTATCGAACGTAGTTGCTTGCCTGTTTTCGCCATGGCTGCTGCTAAACAACTGATAACGCTGTCAACTTTTATCTGTATGCAACAGGGTTGCTACGATTGTCAAGGCATAGGTGGATTCACCACCAGGCTACTGGGTAATCGCATAACAATTCTCTAAAATCAGTCGGTTTTTAATATATACATTAATAATGTGGACATCTGGATATCTTCGTGAAACTTTTCGCAAATACCTATAGGCTTTTCCGAAAAATATAAATACAATTCCTTTCTCAAATAAAAAAGACCATACTATGCTTTTTTTTGTTATTTTATTCTCAAACACTGTAAATAACTATGTTTTCTTTCCATCTTCATTTCAATTTGCTTGATGTTTCTCAGGGTCGGCGAGTTCTCTAACTTTTCCCTTAACACTACTCATAAGCTTCTGCACAGTGCTTTCTGCTACCATTTTCACCACTTTTGGCAAATCTGTTTTAAATCCACTGAATTCATGTGTTTTATCAGCTTCGCCTTCACCAAAGCCCAGAAAGTTTTGATAGGGCGAATTGGGCAGTTTGGTGGATTGATCTCTTTTTGTACAAATACGACATTGTTCCTTTTCTACCACTCTAGTGCATATTTAGAGTAATGACAGGAAGCAAGATCAGGCCAAAAGGTTGTAGGATTGTTATGCTGTTTGATCAAGGGTAGCAACCTTTTTTTGCAGACACTCCTTCACGTAGATTTGACCATTCATTGTGTCTGTCGTAATGAATGGACGAGATATTTTTCCACATCCACATATGGCCTGCCACACCGAATTTTTCGATGTAAATGGCTTGCACTGATCCAGGAACATCCTTTCCCTTCGGCGAGCTATAAAACTGTGGTCCCAGCAGAATTTTATAACTGAGTTTTATGTAGGTTTCATCGTCCATGATAACACAGCCCGATTTTCTGGTCAGCAGTTTTCGAGCCCTCGGATTCACAGATTCAGCCTATTTAGAGATTCGTTTTGGCTGCTTCTGCTTCCGACGAGTCTGCAGGCCGATTCTCTCTTTGGCACGCATAACATTAGCCACCGAAGTACTTAGCTTTTTCGCCACATCTCGGACTGATGCTGAAGGATGACGCTTGAAATAGTCCCTTAGCTTTCTGTCGAATGTAGGGTCAGCGGGACCGGGTTTTCTACCCCATCTCGGGGAATCTACAAAAGAGCACTGTTGTTGATACTTCCGTAGTGCGGTTTGAACTGCTCCGACGCTCACACCTTCTTCCTTAGCCAATTTTCTGTTCGAACAACCACTGACGGTGAACCGTTTGTGCGCAATCCGTTGTCTTTGCTCGGGACAACGCTTTTTCAAACTCCCGTGCAAAAAATTGAAAAAAATGACAACATCAGTTTAATTTGGATGTAAACAACAGATCGCCGCAAAACTTGGTTTAATACTGCACGTATTTTGAATTGACGGTGAATCATTAGTGTATTTATAATTATTGGAACAATCTATATATAATTTTTTTGACACATCTTACTTCAGTCAAAATAAAAACCTGTCTACAGGAATCAGTTCATGATAATATCTAAAGTTAATTAGATTAAAATTGAAGCTTCGATAAAGACAGTCCACGTAGAACAAACTATTTGTTTATTTTCTATCCAAAAGCATGAAAACAACCGATTCTAATTTATTTCAAATGCTAGGCATCAGTACCCGACGTCGATCGTATGATTTTGTGTTCCATCTCTTATTCAAGTCATCATGTTGGACACATGTTTTGTTTTTCCATCACCGCAACTCATCGGTATTATTTGAGAGAATTTCATTCATTTATTTACGACTTTTACTCTTCCGCCCAATCTTTCTTCTCTTCGACATCAGTCTAGTGAAGATAAAAATCGCACGTGCATCATCGCACCCACAACCGCTCGGATCCCCCATCCATAGTGCACAAACTGTCATCCATTATTATAATGTTTTGTTTTCGCTCGATTCTCTTTCTCTCCTGAAGCGCCCATTCAATGACGACGACTACGACGCCGATGATGATGCTGCTGATGATGATGATGATGCGATCTGCACGTAGATCTATCTGGAGCCGAGCCAGTGCCAGTGTTGCCTGCCGGGTGAACGGCGACGATGAAACCGACTTTGTGTGGTGACCCGATCGCGAACCACCCCGACCTACGGCGTGCTCCATCGATGCCACGGGTGTCGTGCGGTGGTGGCTTCTGCTTCTGCCAAACGGCTGCTGGCATCTAACGAGAGCGAAAGGAATCGATGGCCGTTGCTGGTGCGGTGAAGACCTGCGCGCGCTTCTCAAATCTATGGTTTTATAAAATTAAACCCTGATGCTAATAATTACGCTATTCGAAGATTAGGCCTGACTCGATAAAGACGCGAATTTTTCGGTGTGCTCGGGCGCGTTGGATTAACGAAATTTGACTCGACATTCGGGTGACGGTGTGCCCTTTTCTGGAGTTAGAATTTTCGACGGTTCCACTATTGGCTCCATGGTCGTTAAGAGTGATTGATGCTACGCAGTGAGTTGGAAGGATTTCCAGTGGCGTCAGGTCGTCAGTTCAAGAAGTTGATCGTGGGAGTTTAGTCGTGAAAATTGTGAATTCTAACGGCAGCAAAAGTGCTCGATTTTCTACCGCAACTGTGCGAAGTGAAGTGGATGTTGAAATCGTTGGTTGGAAAACGGTTGCAAGTGATTTTTGTCGTGACGAAACGGTGGCATGAAATTGGATAATGCTGATCTAGAATCTATTGCCACGACGTGAATCTTTACGCTGTCGATATTGGCAGCTACCACCAGAGAGTGGGATTGCATCAGCAACGTGAGCTACTGAGAAGCACGTTTTGGATCTATAACTGAAGACGAGCGAAAAACACATCGGCGAAGGGATATACCAACAGAGCTCGGGTGTCAGGAGCTACATTAGGTAAGTTGAGTCGTGTTCTGAAAAGTGATCTTTCAATTGAAGGGTATCTACTTTGGGTCGATTTCGTGGCGGGCAATAGAATACCGTATTGAAACTGATACAATGTTTCAACTTCCACTGGCGGAAAGTGGGTTAGAATTCTCGATTTCGCGATTGCATGATGTTATAGTTGAACTGAAATTGCCTACCAATTTTCCTTCTATTGACACCCTAACAAGGGCTACTTATGACAGACGATATCGAAATAGCCCCTCACCTTCCATTCGTCCGTATCTGCCTGATCTAAATGCGCTTGCAATCTGTGAAATTAATACAAGACACCAACTGGAAACAGTTCAAACAGTATCGTTCACCTTCCCCGATCTATCCGATAATACACTAAGCTTGGGGAGCTGAAAGAGGGCCAGAGGGAAGCTAGAGTCGGAACGACGGCAAACGACACGATAATGATAATGGTGCATCGTTTCGTCTTAGGCCAAATGTCGCAAGCCCATCAACTGGATTACAAAACAGCTTCCTTCTACGTAGGTTCGTCGGAGGTCCTCGAATAACAGCACATGAAAGGATTTCACGCATTCACACATCTGCTATGTGTGTGTGTTTGCTTTCTTGCCTGTTTGCTATTTGACCAGTGGATTCGGGTCACTTCCAGCAGTGGGGGAGGATTAGAAATGATTATTTTAAGGAACGCCAGTCAAGTGTTTTACCGAAATTGCTCGCTTACATCAACCGACGATGACTACTCGAACTCGAATTCCGACGATTACGGTTGGGGAGGGTTGGCTGTGATGGCACATCCATCGGAGTGTTAAAGAAAGGATGACCTTAGTTGGAAAGGTTCTCCTTCTGCCATTGCGTTGGAAGTAGGCGAAGTAATTAATTAACGGAAGAGGTTAAATTCGACGAAATGATGATGGCATTTCTCGGCGACGATGGAGAGAAGAGGTCGGTCGGACGGTTGGGGTAATGTTCAGAAGAATTTGTTTACGGCAAACGATAATGGCACAACGCGATGGTAATGGACCGGGGCAATCGCTAGTAAATTATAGGGACGTGTTATTTGGATTGGCTGGAATTGAACTTTGATGGTTGCCAAACATAGTTGAGATAATTTCTCCGCGACGGTTGTTTGATGTACTGATCTCGTTTACAAATAAGAAATTAGACTTGAAGAATGTGTTGACCAGTTGATGCTATTTGTAATGTTATTTACGATGTTACTGACAAAGTATTTAGTCGCGAAATTAGTAGTTGGAGAGAACTTTATATTTTAACAGAACAAATAGAATTAGGTTATTTATATAATGGTTATTATGCATTAGGGTGCCTTATCAGACCTTCAGTCACAGTGATCGTTCTTATCTAGTGAACGGACACAACGACTGCAACAAACCTGGGAGGCAGCATACAAATTTAACAGTCCCAAAAATATATCAAGTTTTCGACGGCATTGACGCACCCTTCGGAAAGCAACGGGATAGATAATGACAACCCGGATCCGTCTGGAGAAGAGGATAACCTGTCCATACTTCCAGAAGAAAATTGTAATCTAAGTTTAACGACGCTTTCTTGCACAGAAGGAAATAGTAAAATTTTATCAAACGACGGACTTCGACAAACTTCTTCGCAATTTGAACAGAATGCAACTGAAGTTTTGGTTTATTGCCAAAATTTCAATCGCATGTAAAGCCCAGCAAAAATCAAAGAAATTCAACAAAAACTCCTAGCTTTTTCTTTTAACGTTATTTTAGCACCCGAAACAAGCTGGAATGAAATCGTCAGAAGCTAAGAAATTTTTGGAAAATACTTTAATGTATTCCGGCATCACCGTAATTTGCAACATAGCAATAAAAAGTCTGGAAATGGAGTTCTCATTGCCATCAATTCAGACTTTATTTCTAAAGAACTAAAAACTATCAAGCACAAAGAATTTGAACATATCTGGGTTAAAGCACTTATTGCTGGTGAAACACACATTTTTGCATCTGTGTATTTCCCACTCGAACATGCCAATAAACAATCTTTCGAATTCTTTTTTAAAATGTCGAAATTATCTTGTCAAATATGGAACCAGAAGTAAAACTGCATATTTATGGCGACTTTAAAAAACTGAATACGAACATAATCACTGACATTGAAAATGAATCATTTCTACTCCCAGTCAAAGGCGAAGACGAAAAATTACAATTTCTATTCGACAAAATTTCATATTTTGGCTTACATCAAATCTATATATAAAATTGAATTTCTGTCTGTCTGTCTGTCTGAACCTTATAGAATCGAAAACTACTGAACCGATCGGCGTGAATTTTTGTATGCAGGAGATTTTGGGCCCGGAGAAGGTTCTAATGATAATAAAAGACCCCTCCCATCTCTTGAAAGGGGCGCTCCCATACAAATTAAGCACAAATTTCTGCATAATTCGAGAACTAATCAAACAAAAGAAACCAAATTTAGCATGTGGGAGTTTTTGGAGGAAAAAACTGCTTCTATAGTAGTTTGAGACCCCTCCTCTCTCTAAAAGGGGAGGTTCCCCTATAAATGAAACAGAAGTTTTTGCATAACTGAAGAACTAATCAAGCAAATGGAAACAAATTTGGTAGGTGGGGTTTTCTGGAGGCAAAAAATGTTTCTATGGTGGTTTGAAACCCCTCCCCTCTCCTATAAGTGGGGCTGTCATACAAATGAAACTGAAATTTCTACATAGTTAACTCTAGAACTAAGAAAGCAAATGGCAGGGCAGAGGCAAGAAATGTTTCTACGGTGGTTCGAGACCCCTCCTCTTTCTGGTAGGAAGGGAGGGGGGTGGTCTCATACAAATGAAACACAAATTTCAGCACCACTTGAAAACTAATCAAGAAAATGGAACCAAATTTGGTATGTGGGGGTTTGTCAAGACAAGAAATGTATCTATGGTAGTCTGAGACCCCTCCCCTATCAAAAAAGGATCATTCAAATGAAACAGAATTTTTTTGCATAACTCGAGAACTAATCAAACAAATGAACCAAATTTGGCATGTGGAGGTTTTTGAAGGCAAGAAATGTTTCCACGGTGGTTCGAGACCCCTCCCCTCTTTAGAAAGGGGGGGGGGGGGGGCTCTCATACAAGTGAAACACGAATATTAACCAAACACGAGAATTATCCCTACTGTTATGAAAATTTGTATGCACGAGTTTTTGGGGCCGGAGAAAGTTCTTATGATGGTTCGAGACTCCTTCCCCGTCTGGAAGGAGAAGGGGGAGGGAGCGCTCCCATACAAATGAAACACAAATTTCTGCATAACTCGAGAACTAATCACGCAAATGGAACCAAATTTGGCATGTGGAGGCTTTTGAAGGCGGGTCCTCCCTTAGTTTAGTCGGTAAAGGCGCAGCTACAAAGCAACACCATGCTGGAGGTTCGTTTCCCGGTCTGGTCTAGGAATTTTTCGTAAAGGAAAATTGCTCGACTCCCTGGGCATAGCGTATGATTGTACTTGTCACACAATCATACTCATGCAAAAATGGTACTTGGCATCGAAAGCTCTTAATTAATAACTGTGGAAGTGCATTTAGAACAATAGGTTGAGAGCAAGCAATAAGCTTGAAATGCTAAAGAAGGAGAAGGCTGTTGAAGGCAATCCTCCTCTTTGAAAAGGGCGGGGGGGGGGGGGGGGTGCTATCATGCAAATGAAACACAAATTTCAACCAAACATGAGAATTCTTCCAACTGTAATGAACATTTGTATGCAGGGGTTTTTGGGGCCGGAAAAGGTTCTTATGATGGTTCACGACTCCTTTCCCGTCTGGAAGGAGGGGGGAGGGGGATTCAACTCAGTGTTCCAAATGCACTTCCACGGTTATTAATTGAGAGCTTTCGATGCCGATGATTCCAGAGCGTGCAGAAATTATTAATAAATTGAAAATGGAAAATATGCAATATGACTTAAGGATGATGATGTTCAGTCGCACCCCCTCACTTCGCTATTGTCAGATTGACAACATTGCCCAGGCTACGCCAACCAGCGTCTCCATGTTTCAGCTGGCAGTCTTTTGTGATCATATGACTCGTGGAGGCGTGAGGTTGGAACTTGTGTTGTCAACTCACCATTTGAAGCCCGCGTAATGTTTTTCGACCTAAATACCTAATCGGCATAATGACCCATTCAGATAATGGACTTCGGCCTAGTGAGCCACTCACCCTTATGACCATACGCTATCCCATAGTGCCTGATACAACCATAGAATACAAAATATCAGCATAGGCATCAAGAGAGTTGTACTATTTTTAAGCTAATTTCCAAATAAAACTCTACGACTGATTCTAATCAATCAGCTGTGTTTGTTCCACAGTACCGCGTTAATATCTGTGTTGCATAGAAATGCACTTTAATACTTTGCTGGTTCTTTTCTTGTATTGGCTGTGTACTTGTTATCAGACTAGACAAATTATTTGGAGAAAGTTCCTCAGAACTCATGGAGGTGGTTCTCCATCAACAGAAGACGAAAATTCTGGTTGAAATCCCGAACAAAAGTAGTAAAGTAAGGTAAGGACCTTAAGTAAGGTAAGTAAGGTCTTTGAAAGGTGTACTAAGCTCTTTCTGAAAATGTCTGAAGGGAGGGGGGGGGGGGGGTATCCTAACATCATCTCAAAATGGTTCTACTGAACTTCTTAAAAAAGTTCTACCGAAAGTTTTTCAAAAATTCGGGAAAATATTTTCTTAAACTTCTGGAGAAAGTTTTATTAAAATTTCTGAAAAAACAATCTTGAGAACTTTTATAAGGAATTCCTCTGAATCTAAAGTAACGATATTACTCAGAATTTCTAAAAAAAATACCTCAGAACTTCTGGAATATGTCTATAGAATATATGAAACTTATTCCTTCTCAACATGTTTGGAGGGACAATCTAATGACCCATTCAGCCTAACAGCTTTCGGGCCAATGGCCTTTGGTCTAATGGTCCATTCGGCATAATGACCCATTTGTATAACGAGCTTCGGCCTTATGACCCATTCGGCCTAATGTCCCTGCATCACATTGTCAGTCATAGAATAAAAAAGCTCAGCATATGCGATACTTCTGGTTGAAGTCCTGTACATGAGAATACATCTTAGAACCCATTTGTATTGCGGTGACAATATCCCAGAACTAAGGATGTCCACCTGCTGAAAGACAAATTTAGAAACTTCTTCAATACTTCCAGAGAAAGATCTTTTTTAAATGTATTTATTCAGATCGTCTTCTTTATTGCCTTGGGCAGATTTGTCATAGAAACTTCGTTTCGAATTTCTGTAGACTATAGTCCAAATCCATATGAAGAACTTCAGGGAAAATTTTCTTTGAACTTCTTAAAAAGATTTTGGTTTTCTGAACTTTTTGGGTAAGTCTGTCTTATTTTCTAGGGGAAGTTTCCAGGATTTTTTGGCAATACTGCACAAAATTTCTGAAAGACGTTCCTAAGAACATCTAGAGTGAGTATACAGTTCATTTGTAGTCAGGTCATTCTCTAAGGTTTTTGAGGGAAAATCTTAAAAAAACGAGGAGAATTAAGGAGAATATACTTAAAAAAAATCCTCCAAAGCTTCTGGAGGAAGTTTTTCAGTGCTTCTTGGAGAAAAAATCTCCTGCACTTCTTGGGAAAATCCCTTCAAACTTCCGGAGAAGTTTTGATCTTTTCTAGAGAAAATTCTCCAGAGCTTATGGATACTGTTATTCTTGTAACAATTCGTCCAATATTCTGGAGAGTCTTTACGTAATTTCTCAGAATTCCTGAAGTTAGTTCCTTAGCACACCTGCAGTAAGTGGGTATAAATTCTATAGTATGGCTCATCTCAAAATGAGCAGGAGTGGGAGGAGGTTCCTCATACCTTCTAAAAACAGTTCTTCTGAACTCTTTGGGCATGTTTTTCCGGGATTTTTTTGAAAATTCGGAAGGAAATGTTGAAAAACTTCTGGAGAAAGTTTTGTTAAACTTCTGGAGGATTGCTGGAGTTATTGCTTAACATTTCTGACATGAATTTCTTAGAACTTCTGGAGTAAGTCTATAAAATATTTAAACTTATTTTTATTTATTTACATGGCATACCCAACAAACATCAGTGTCGAATAATCGCTTGTTCAAACGAATTTGGAGAAGTTATTCAGCTTTCTAGAAGAAAAAGCTGAAGAACTTCTCCAAATTTGTTTGAACAAACAGTTAATCAGCATTGATGTTTGTTGGGTAACGTCACAATACTATAACATAGCCTGATACACAAAATCCCTCCATAATGCCCGATTCGTGGCTGCTCCTCTCCAATCCCTTGGGCATCTTGTACCCCCTAGGTCTTGCTCCACCTGGTCTGACCATCTTGCTCGTTGCACCCCACGTCGTCTTGTACCAACTGGACTAAACTTAATTCCTTGTCAATATTTTTTAATGGAAATTTTCAAAACATTGAAAGGAGAATGTTGTTCGAAAACAATTCAACGTTGTTCAGAAAATATTTTAAAACCACTGAAGATGTTCCTCAGAAATTACCGAAAGTGGTCCTTTACACTCATTGAGAAAATTCTTTTAGTCTGAGGGAAGCTCCAAAAAATTCAATGAAAGACTCTTTAAATTTTCGGTTAAAGATCCTCAAGGCTTCAGGAGTAAAATTTTCTGAACAACTCGAGAAAGTCCCTCGAAACTCTCTGAGAAAGTTTCCAGCAATTCTGGAATTTAGTTATTAATTAATTTATTAATTTTTTGGAATTGATTTATTTGCTCAGAGTTTCTAAGATGTATTCTTCAGCACTTCTAGAGTAAGCCTATTGCATATTTGAAGTTAATTCTTTTTAAAAAGTTATCTAGGGAAATTCTCAAAATATCGGATGGAGTATGTTGTTCAGGAAAAAATCCAATGTTGCTCAGAAATGTTTCAAAACCACTAGAAGAAATTCTTCAAAACTTCCGAAAAAAAAGTTTCTCGGAACTTCTGCAGACAAATCCTTCAATCTTATGTGGGAAACTTCAAAATAATTTATAAAAACTAAAGAGGATTCTCTAAATCTTTCGTCTCTCAAGTCTTCTTTTCTAGAAAATCGCTCAAATCTTCTGGGAAAATGTTCCAAAATTTCTGGAAAGTGTTATAGAACTTCAGAAGGTATATCTCATATCTCTTTAAAACATAATTCCGCTGACCTTTTCATAAAGTTCTACTGATTTTAGGTGAGAATTTTTCAAAAATTTGTAGGGATGTATATTAAACTTCCCAAGGCGTTTCTTGATGGTGTTCTAAATTTTCTTGATGGTGTTCTTGTGAATTTTGGATTAATTTTCTCTGAACTACTCGAGACGTTCCATCCAAAGGGTCGTTCTCAGGACTTTTTGATGGTATTTCTTAGAATTTCCAAAACGAGATCCTCAGAACATCTGGAGGTAGTCTATGGAATATATGAAGTTATTTTCTTCTCAAAATTATCGAAGTGAGATTCTTAAAACCAGAGAATGCTGTTTACGAAATATTCAAATGTTGTTCAATTAATATTTCAATATATCTGGGACTTTTTCAGTACTTCCCGAAGTCCTCAGAACTTGCTGAGAACATTGCTTAAACTTGCTGAGAAAATTCCTTCAAACTTCGGGGCAAGGTTCCGAAAAATTCTAGAAAGATTTTTTTTAAATCTTCTGGCGAGGGTTCCTCTAAACTTCTTGAGAGGATCTCTCTTATCTAAGGAAAGTTTTCAGAATTTTGAAAATTTCGATAGCTAGGTCCTTCTCATGAATTGCAGGAAATTTCTGGAGTAAGTTTCTTCTTAAAAAAAATTTTGGGAGATTCTTCATATCTTCTCGAGAAACATCCTCTGAACTTCTTGAGAAAGTTTCCACTGACGAGGGATTTTTTTTATTAATTCGTAAGGATTTTTTTGTCAACTTTTGGAGGCAATACACAAACTTTCTGAAAGAAGATTGGAGGAGTTTTGGACAAAATTTCTCTGAACTACTCGAGAAAGCCCCTCCAAACTTTTGAGGTACAGTCCGAAAACTTATCTGGGAAATTTTCCAGTATATCTTGAGAGCATTTCTCAGAGATTCTGAAAGAATTGCTTCTGTTTCTCTATAACCAGAGATCGAAATTTTCACTCAGCTGGGTGAAAACTATGCTCTCTCTCATGCAGGTTGTCGATGAGTAGCGAAACGTTCACATTTTCATCTCTCCTTTTTCGCCGATAATTCATTATCCTCTCTCTTGTATATGCGAAAATATCTCTTTCCAAAATTCAACGAAAATATTTTCTCATGTCACATTTTTCACTGAAAACATGCTACCTAGATCGTATACGAGGAGCAAAACCGAAAATAAGGCCAAGCCGGTGCACGCTGGTACCGCCATGGACCATAAATGAAAAACTGGTGCATAGACCATAAATGATAAATGAAGACTGGTGCATTTTCAGGTGTCAAAAAGCAAGTCAAAAATAATTATCGGCATCTAGGATTCACTAAAACAGAAAAGATTTATCAGCTACTCATGCTCTCCGAAAATTATAAATCACCGTTGATTTTCTCGCGAAATCTGCTGTGAGCATATAATAGTCTCTCGCTTCTCACATTCTCATCTGTTTTTCCAAGCGGTTGAAAAAGGACGTTTCTCTTCTCAAGTAGGCGAAAATTTTGGTCTCTGTCTATAACCTTTGGAGGGGTTTCTTATACTTAGTATATATTTAGAACTTGAAAAAGTTTTTCTGAACCCTTGGAACTTTCTGAAAGAATTCCTACTGTTTCTTAATAACCTTTGGAGGGGTTCCTCATTCCTCATAGTATATATTCAGCACTTGAAAAAGATCCTTTGAATTTTTCATAAAATTGCACTGAGTTGCAGGAAGAATTTTTCAAAAATTTAGACGGAAATATATTTAAACTTCTGGAGGAATTCCTCAAAACTCGTGGAAGACGCTTTTGAGAGTGTTTGGATAAAATTCTCCTTAACTAATTGAGACATTCCATTCAAACTTCTGGGGGATGTTTTCTGGATTTCATGACAAAATTGCTTGAAATTTCCAAAACGAATTCTCCAGTACAGTAGGTGTATGGAATATCTGAAGTTATTTACTTCTCAAAATTATTGGAGGGATGTTCTCAAACTAGAGAACATTATTTACAAAATATTTCAATGTTTTACAAAAGTTAATGTTATTTTGGGAGTTTTTCAGGAAGTAAAAATTCCTCTGAACTTTTTGGGAAAATTTCTTCAAATTTTGGAGGGAAGTTTCGAAAAATTCTAGAAAAAAAATCCTAAAATCTTCTGAAGGAAGTTTTTAAAGACTTCTGGATGATTAAATGCCGTCTTCTTGAGAAAATCTCTCCAGTCTTCTCCAGTTTCGCGAAATTCGAAAAATTTCTAGAGCAAGGTCCTTCTCATCAATTTGGGGAAATTTCTGGAGTAATATTCTTCTCAAACATTTTAGGAAGGTTCCTTATATGTTCTCGGAAAAAAATCTCTGAACGTTTTGTGAAAATTTTCACTAACGGGGAATTTTTCAATAATTCTAAAGAAGTGTTTCGAACTTCTGGAGGAAATTAATCAAAACTTATTGTTGAAGTTGTTGAGATCTTTTGGACAAAATTTCTCTGAACTATCCGAGAAAGTCCCTCCAAACTTTTGAAGAATGACATTTCTCCGAAATTCTGAAGGAATTTCTTATGTTCCTCTATTACTTTTGGAGGATGAACTTAAAAAATGCCGGATAATGAGCATTTGTTAATGTGCCTTCTCTTACTGGAGGAATGTCCTCTGGTGATTTGGAGGAAGACTATTTTTTGTCCTTTCAGATGGCCTAGAATACTTTCATTTTCTTTTAATTAAATTCATATAAAACCTGCGAAGATCGTTCTGCGTTTTAGAAGAAAATTGTTTTTGACCTCAGAAATCTCGTAGCATCTCTGGAGGGGGTCGATTTAAATAGAGTAATTCCATTGGAAGGTTTGACAATATTTCATCTGTTGGTTGCGAGCAAATCTATCTAAAAGCGTGAAAAAATGTCTTCAATGTCCGAAAAAAGTCACTCAGCACTCAGTACTTCTGATATTGGTTCGACTGGCATTTGGAGGCAATCCTCCGGACTTATGGGAAATATCTCTGTGAACTTTTAAAGATGCTCCATTGTACTATTGAGAAAGTCTCTCGGGAATTCTGGAGGTGATCCCAAACCAAAACGATTCACACGATGCCTCAAATTACATGAGCCGTCAAAGAGTGTTTATTCGGTTGAACGATGTGCCCAGGATCACATTGAACATATTCCAAAAAGATGTATAAAATGGCTAAAAGTTGAATTGTGCAGGATTGCTTCCTTAGAGCTTTAATGCTTATTGCCTCAGAATTGTTTTCGCAGAAAGCCATTCACCATTTGGCCCAAAAATATGTAATCGGTGGTATCTTTTACCAGATAATTTCGCTAAATCTCTTATGTAAATATAAACAATCTGCCTTTAGAACTTAGAGAAAAACTCTGTTTTGAATTTCAATAATCTGCACGCTTTATTTTCATCAAATAAAATCGGCTGAAAATCTATCGTAAGCACTTTAGGTCATTTACTTTACACCGAGCACTTCTTCTAAACATCCACCAACTCACTACTGAAGGAAAGGAAAAGTGAATGAGTTCATAAACTCGAAGAAAAACGGCAGCGATAAAACGAAACGTTTATGATACATCTCGTCTAAGTGATTCATAAATAAATCATTTTCCAAGAATTGCTCGAGTCGGGATACCTTATCGCTCCCCCCCCCCCTTTATCCTTACCCGCTCATATTACTTCCCTAACTCCCAGCACACAACATTTCCAGGAAGTTTTCCCTTTCGATAAGCATTTCTCAGAGGCAGCCCACATTCCGTCATATTTTCGTTTCATCTTAAAATGTTCTTTGGAACCATTAAAAATCCTATTCTTCCTACGTGTAGGTGCTGAGCTGCTCGAAGGCTTGTCATCATAAAAACATATTTCGATAAATCGAAAACGCTTCCCCCGGCGACGCCCTGGTGGGGAATGGCCTTAAACTCGGTGAGGTTCGATTTAATGCCTTGATGTTCCACCATACCGTCATGATGTGTCGAGTCGAGTAGCTTCTCTGGCAACGACGATGACGACTCCATAGGCTGCTGTGTTACGGGAATCGTCTTCATGAAGCTGCCAAGCCCCCGACCGACCGACGCACGACAGGAAGGATTCGGAGGTGGAAAAAAGAATGATCAAGGGCGACACTGATAAAAGCTTTCCTTCCGCATCCTTTCGAACGTCTTATTTTGCTCGCTGCTCTGCTAAGTGGATGGCAAACTTTAAATCAATATTGACTGAGATTCTCCTGCAGCACAGAATGATGAACAGCAAGTGGTCGTGGGAGACGATGCGTGAGTATGACGATCAAAAAGAGGAAACTTCATTCAACTTTCAGTTTCGTGAGAATTCACCAAACTTAATTGGAGATTTGACTACCAGCCTAATCAGCTGCATATTATAGTTGAAGAATTTATGTTCATATTGATGCAATTTTGTTGCAGAAACTAAACTTTCCTCTCACTCAAACGCAACGTCGTCGTCGTCGTCGTCGCAGGGTGAGAAGTAGAAGGAGGAGAAAAAGTAAGATAGGGAATCGAAATGATGAAGCAATCACGATGCTACTACTTGATGCCATCGTCTGTTTCAACTTATTTTCCACCATCTGCTGCGATCCGTCGGCGACCGATTCATTCAACGAGTCAGGCAACAATCTTTCAATACCCAGTGATTTGATTGGAACAGTTTCTCCCCTGAGCAGTCTGCTGTCCACAAAGATACTAACTAAACTGAAGGACGCCGTAGAAGCGGCAGCTGATGCGAAGAAATTAAATAAAATCGAAGAAATTAATTTTAATTTAATCAATTGAATTTGAGCGCAATTGCCCCGGCGGATATGAGCGGACGATGCGAGCAGGAAGTTTTCTTGATAGCACGATAGGAAAAGTGGAAAAATAGACTGTTGCCTCGCTTGAATGGGAAGTTGGAAGGGTAGGGATTCAGTTGAATGGTTGGGAATTTGAGGGATTCCTAAGAATTTTAATATTGGGATTCGGCATGGAAGAATACCATGTGTTAGTATTTCAAATGCAGTATTGCAGGCAAGCTACCCTAGTGAACAAACTGATAACGTTTGCATTAAAAAAATGGACTTTTTTCTCGGATGGTATTATAATAAAAAAAGCTAAGACAGATAATTCCTTTTGATAAATTTCCCATGGAATGTAATTATTTATCGCCTTACTTGCAAAAAAATTCTACGCCCTTGCGAGCGGCCTTCCGACAGTTAACCAAAACACTTGGCATGGCGGACGAAAACATGCGTGTAGGCATGTTTTTGAGTTCTTTCTTCGTTTTATTTATCAATTCCTCCTCAGTTTTCGCGACAAAATTTTTGGACTAGATCTTACGCTTCAGGTTGGCCCAGAAATGCTCGATGGGACGCAGCAGGGGGACGTTTGGCGGGTTCGCCGACTTGGCTACCTCATCGATACTCAGCCGCTCCATCTCCTTCAATGATCGCTTCGAGTTGTGGGCCGACGCCAGATCCGGCCAGAACACCGCGTCTTCGCCCTTGTGGTATTTCTTGATGAACGACGCAACTTCCGGCAGGCATTTCGTACTATAAATTTCCCCGTTCACGGCTAGTCCGGAGCGATAGAAGAGCGGCTTTGACATCCCCTTCTCGCTGATTGTCAGCCACAGCAGCACTTTCCTGGGGAATTTGGTGTGTGAAATGAACTTCACCTCGGAGCTCACTTCCTTCGTGGGGGAAGCAAAATACGAAGTGCCCTGCCAGCCGTTGCCATGCAGGGTAAGATAGGTCTCGTCGTCCATCACCACCGCCACGTCGCGATTCGCTGGAAAAATCATCTTGACCATCTTATTCAGCCGCTGCCGCTGCGTCATTGCCTGCAGCTCCGAAACCAGTGGACGTGACTTCCGCTTCCTGACATGTATGTTCATGTTTACCTGGTACTTTTTCACTGTTTGGTCGGTTGAACCAACCTCCCGGCAAAGCGCATGCAGCGATGTAGCCACTTTTCTCGATCTTCCTCTTCAGCATCCTTTGGAGCTTCTTGTCGCTCAGGGTCGTCGGCCGTCCGGAACCGGGCTTTCTTTCGATGCTCTGATTGTTTTCTAATAGTGCCAAGATGTCGTAGATGCCGGAACGGGCGTATCCGGCGTCCACAAAGTGCCACACGATGTCCCTTCTGAACGGAGTTGCTTCCCTGTTTTTGCCATCACGGTTAGAGTTCGACTGATAGAGCTGTCAAATTTTGTCTGCTGACTCATGGGTAACTATGATTGATGCTGCATGGGTAGTTTTGTCAGTGTGGGTGAAGGTAAACCCGTGAAAAATCGGCAATTTTTGTCCATCTTTTTTAATGCAAACGTTAATAACAATTCAAATCGAAAGTATAAATACCAAATCTGAAGGGCGAGTGCACAACTTGAGTTCCTCTTCTAGGTATAGAAAAAATCGACATTCGACCATGTTTGGCATAAAAGTTCTATTTGCTAAATTGAAAAAGTTTAACTTTTCAATCTACTTAGTGAAATGAGTTCAAAATTATTGAACTGACAGATCGCTGCAGGTTAATTATAAGAATTCCAAATCTGATCGATTACCTGTGATAGCTGGAGTTCCTCAGGGTAGCATTCTTGTGCCAATATTGCATAATATTTTCACTTAGGACCTCCTGATTTATCTCCATTCACTGACGATACAGGCATTTCCGATAAAAGAAGAAGTCTTTGTGTCATTTCCAGCGGATTCCAAAAAAATAGATCTTTTCACTTCTTATTTACGAAAAATGGAAGATTTCTCCCAACGCTTCCGAAATTCAATTTATGATATTTCCACAGAAGCTCATAATTTATTTCTTGAAAACTTGTAGTAGTCACACAGTTACTATGAACGGAGTGCCAATTTAATGGCCAAGTCAATTGAAATATCTTGGACTGATAATTCATCAAAGGTTAACTTATAAAGATCACATTTAATGTATTCAAGCCATATGTAATAAACACTTAGAATATTAATATCCTCTTAGAAATATTGAATCTAAGCTATACTAAAGAATAACCCAAGTAACATTGCTAACACCATCCTGCTTTATTAAGTTTTGTTAAAGTTTTATGAAAGCCACTAGGAATCAATTTGGTTTTATTATGGCACCAAGAGGTGCCAATAGGTTTCATATTTTAGCCAGGTTTATGAAAACCTACACAGCTTGTTAACAACGATCTTAAAACCTTGTTTCTCAGATTCCGTTCTCTCCTATCAAAGGTTTTATTTCGATTTTATGAACTCGTAAAATGCTGTATTGAAATGCCGTTCATATTATCTTATTATGGTCAGTTAGAAAAGCATTTTAAAACAATTTTGCCTCCAGTAAATGCATTAAATGACAAAGTGGCATTGAAGGAAGTCACCATAAGACCAAATAGTTTTATAATAGTCATTGCGAAGAAAAATTGGCCTTATGGCAAATCTGTGATTTTTTTCCAATCGTCATATTGAAATATAAGGAATAATTGAAATGGGGAAAAATTAATGCATCAAATTTTCAATGGTATGCAAATAAACTGTAGATCGGAGACTGATTTCGGCAATCTTTTAGATAATCTCATCCAATTCCAAGCACTTTTCAGGAAATTCGTGATTAATTTATTGAATGTATTTCTTTTAATTTGATTTATGTTGTTGTAAATTCGCATAATTCCCGAGGCGCCTTAATTTTCGGCTCTTATCGTGCCAATATTCACCACAAAAATAAATTTGCATATAATTTGGAGCATGATACGCTGTAAAAAATTCAATTTGTTTTGGATATTTTGCCTTCAACCAAAATTTCCCGCAAAATACTGCTAAATGAATCAGAAGAGCAGAGAATCGAACAAAGCAGAACAACAAAAACCATCCTAGATTTCACAGTGAAGTTTGACAGCTGTGGCCATTTGGCGGCACTCTGGTTTTCATGGCAGCCAATAGGTTTTATGAAGGTTCTCAAGTGGTCATAAAATCTTTCACTAGAACATTTTCAAAATCTTTATGTTCTTATAAAGGTTTTATTAACTTGTTTTCACAACCGTCTATAGAGTGGGCCATTTTGTACACATTTCGGCTTTAAGAAAGAAGCATAGAGGAGGTGTTGGTAGACAAAACAGTTTTGATTTGAGTTTTATCAACAAAGCCGGGAGAAGTGTTTTACGGCTAGAATAAAACTAGATCTGTTACTTGGAAAATGTCTAATATTTAAACAAATGTTTAGACCGGCCTTGCTTTATGGTGTGCAAATATGGTCAAGTTGTTGCACTACTGGGAAAAAGACACGTCAAAGGATTCTGAAAAAAATTCTGAAAATGATTTTGAAGCCGCATCCCTGGTACAGTAACAGTACTATTGAGGTAACCCGAATTACGAATGTTGAAGCTTGAAGTCAAATGTTCAACAAAATAGTTAATACTTCAGACAAAAATTTCTCAATAGTTAGGTAAGATTTAGTTCAAGTTTTTAGTTAAAGTTTTTAGTTTCTACATTATGACTGGCACCCTAGTATAGAAAATCTGTTTAAAATGTTGTGAATTGCTAATGCAAGAACAATGTGAACACACTTAGAAAGTTATCTTAACAAATAAAGTTGATAGCTTACTCATCGTGTATTTGTGATCTAGAGCTATATCATGCATTTCTAATCCTTAACTTATCAATTTAAGTCACGACATTATGCATATATAGAAATAGAATGCATTTAGAAATATTTTCTTAAAATTGTGTTGTCTTTGTACCTAATGATCGAGTATTTTACCTCTAGTTGCGAATCACCAAGGTTTATTTCTATTATCAACATATAGAGTGTTTTTTGCATCGTAATGCCTTTTGCTGCCGTCTATCAGTTATACTGTTTCTTTTTGAAAGGCGTTTGCTCATTGGCACTGGTCAAAAAGATGATTTTTTACATTAAACGGCTATACTATAGGAACAAGAATTATCAAAATACCGCAGTTAAGGGAACACCCTTTCCTTTTCAGGAAGGAAATTTTTAATCTAAAAAAATAAATTCAGTTGCAAGATGAAAATTTTCCCCGAAAAATAGAGGACAAATGTAACTATTGTGATTGCTGATATTCTGGGAGTAAAGTTTACTAATATAAATAAAATCAGTTAACACCTACACTATTGGGTTATTTGCCCCTAGAAACACGAGTGAAAATAGTTATGGTTGGTCGAATCTATGAAGCAAAAATTTAAATTAAAAATTTGAGTTCCCGACAAAGACAATTTGCGCTAACCTAGCTGATCATTTTAGATAAAACAAATTTAACACGCATATCAAATAAGCTTGAAATACCAAAATAGTTTTCTACTTTCTGTCAATACACATTATTCGCGCTTGTTGTGCAGAGCGCTCACAACTACATATAAATCAAACCGCATGCTGCCAGCCGTGCTGAGACCGAGCCGTCAAAAATATCGTTGCCAAGAAATATTTTTTAACGGCCCGGTCAAACACTGGTAAGGCCACGAACACGGTGCGGTGGATTAATGTGAACGGTCGCATACAGGACTCAAACAATCAATTCGTAGCATAACTCGGCCGTGACCCGACCGGGTTTCGGCCTGGCCTAAAGTGAATAGCCCTTTACAGGTCTTTTTATGCGTACCAATTTACTTTTAGTCAGCCTTTATACTGAGTTATTGAACCAATTCGACGCTGAATTGAAGGAAAAACCATCCCATTTGGCATAGATCCCGATTTCCAGTGCCGCTTCCTCGCATGCTGATGCTTGCAGTAATTCGCCGCTATTATGCCAAACCAGCCCGCTACATACCGATCACCTAACATGTTTTGCTCATCATCAACACACATCGACCGCCACTTCAACCGGTCTGGGACGCTCGTCACAAAGCAATATGGAGGCCCTGGACCCTCCTAGCCTAGCTGTGCCCCCTACCGGTATCAGTGACGCTGTATTTGCCCATTCTAGCCGTCCCGGCCCTGGGTCTAGCGACGGGAACAGGGCTCTCCAAGCTGCCATTCAAGGCAAGTATCCTTCTTCTAATGACGTCGCCCGGCCTGATGCTGTTTCAATTTCTAGATCGATACCGGCCGATTTCGTTGCCTCCTTATCGAAAGCCCTTCTGTACTACCAGAACGTAGGAGGCATTAACAGTTCGCTCGCCGAGTACCAATTGGCATGCAGTGACGCATGCTACGATATCTACGCCTTCACAGAAACATGGCTAAACAGCAACACATTATCGAAGCAACTGTTTGACGACACGTACGATGTGTACCGACTAGATCGATCGCCGCTCAACAGCAACAAGAAATCTGGTGGTGGAGTCCTTCTTGCCGTACGCTCAACGTTCAAATCTCGCCTCCTGAAGCCTCCCGAAAACTCAACGGTTGAACATCTCTGGGTGGCAATATCCACAAAAACCGGACCATTGTTTATGTGCGTGGTGTATATCCCACCTGATCGTGTCAACGACAGCAGCCTCATCGATAAGCACACTCTTTCTTTGGATTGGATCGTGTCACAAATGGGACCCAGCGACAACATCGTCGTTGTGGGAGATTTCAACCTCAGCACGATTTCATGGCATGTCGATACCAACGGCTTCCACTATCCAGATATTTCATGTTCGTCATTCAGACCAGTATCTCTCTCCTTGCTTGATGCTTATTCTACCGCGAGACTTCGGCAAGTTAACGGCATTCCGAATAACAACAATCGTTTGCTGCATCTATGCTTCATTACTGAAGAACTGGGTCAAAGATGTTCTGCCATTCAAGCTCCGGCACCGCTTGTCAAAAGCTGCAGAAACCATTCCCCTCTGCTACTGACGCTGGAGTTAAATCCTGGGTACAGCTTCCACGACAACTTCGAAAATGTTTATTATGACTTCAACCATGCTGACTACGAGGGAATGAACAACTTTCTCGCCGACGTGGACTGGAACACGACTCTTGCAAACGGGGATGCAAATTTTGCTGCTTCGACTATGTGCTGTATTCTGCTTTACGCCGTCGATCAATTCGTGCCTAAGAAAATCAACCTTAAGCCTCCCAAACCTGCCTGGTCAAATTCTGACCTCAAACACTTGAAACGAGTTCAAAGGGCTGCTTTGAGGAAACACAGCAGATATCGCACCGATTCCACGAAGGCAAACTACGCTCGCGCCAACGACGATTACAAATACCTCAATAACAGCTTGTACAACGCCCATCAGTTTCAATTGCAGAGTCGTCTCCAAACGAACCCGAAAAGCTTCTGGCGGTTTGTGAACGAACAACGGAAAGAAACCGGCTTACCCTCTACTATGACTGATGGCACTCTTGAAGCTGACACTATTGTGGATATCGTCAGCTTGTTCCGTACGCAGTTCAGCAGTGTCTTCTGCGACGAAATTCTGGACGCCGAGAGCCTCGAATCGGCTACTAGCAATGTTCCCCGCATGTCTGTATTTGGCATGGTGATTTCAGCCGGGAAGCAGATGAAAACTTCAACTGGTTGCCGCCCTGACGGTATTCCTTCAATTGTCCTGAAGCGTTGCCTAAACACGCTTGCTGCGCCCCTGGCTACGGTATTCAATTTCTCTGTAACTTCCGGCGAGTTTCCTGAATGCTGGAAAGAGTCATTTGTATTCCCAATACACAAGAAGGGATGCAAACGGTCCGTCGCCAACTATCGTGGGATTGCTGTACTAAGCTCTGTATCCAAGCTATTTGAACTAATTGTTCTCCAAAGGCTGGTCAATGACTATTCTCAGACTATTTCTCCAGACCAACACGGTTTTGTGCCCAAGCGCTCGACGGCGACCAATCTTACCGTATTTACATCGTTCATCATGCGCGAAATGAAACGCGGTCATCAAGTAGACGCCATTTACACAGATCTCTCTGCGGCCTTCGATAAAATGAACCATCAGATTGCCATTTCTAAATACGGCAATATGGGGGTTCACGATCAATTGTTGAACTGGCTCCGTTCATACCTGACTGGTAGAACTATGTCCGTGAAGATTGCCGATTACGTCTCATCTAGCTTTCCGGTAACATCCGGCGTTCCTCAAGGTAGCCACCTCGGCCCATTCCTTTTCCTGCTATATATGAACGACGTGAACTTGGTCCTCAAATGCCTGAAATTATCCTACGTGGATGACCTGAAGCTGTACTACGTTATAAAATGTCCGGAAGACGCCCACTTTCTTCAGTAGGAACTGCAAGATTTATTTATTTATTTATTTATTTATTGATATAATTCCAACTGACTTAACATCTTATTGGAATGTAATAGGGGAAAAGCCATGTGGCGTAAAAACCTCCTATTTCTAAATCGTACACTACAGAAATCAACATGAATAGAAGGAATACAAAGCAAGCAAAACAACATTAATTCTAGTACACACACAAAACTGGTCAGTAATACTTAAATAAGCTATCGTGATGGAATCAGTCGTCTAGTATCTTCGCCATTAATGCCAGTACGTAGTAAATGCCACCATTTCTGAACTAGCGGCTCTCCATCCAACTACGCTGAATCCGGTGACGGAAGGTCTCAGCGGAACAGTTGAAGTCAAACAGAGCGTAGAGTTCATTGAAGCGCGATGACATGAATCGAATTGGATCGTGTTGGCCGTAGTTTGCAGCACGAGCTCCGAGCTGTAGAAAATTTCTTGTTCTCAGAACTCGTTCGGGAGCGTAGATAAAGAGTTCGGCCAGAATTTCGGGAGAGTCGGTTTCACCTAGTAGCACTTTTGCTGTGAAAACTGCTTGCATGACTGTACGCCTATGCTCCAATGTTTCAATTCCCAAGAGTGAGCAACGATCCTGGTATGCTGGAAGGTTGACCGGATCATTCCACGGCAGATGACGGAGAGCATAACGAACAAATTTCCTTTGGACTGCTTCAATCCTCGCAATCCAGATTCCTTGATACGGGCACCACACAACGGCTCCAAATTCCAGAATAGAACGCACGAGAGAGCAGTACAATGCTTTCAGACAGGTGGGATCACGAAACTCGTCGGAGATCTTAAACATGAAACCGAGCTGTCTGTTGGCTTTGGTAATCATATCCGTGTAGTGTTGTCTAAATGTCAAACCGGAGTCAAGGGTGATTCCAAGGTCACGAACAGTATCAACTTTCTGCAGAGGTTGATTATTTATCATGTAATCAAATGCAATTGGGTTCAGTTTTCGATGGAATGTGATAATGAAGCATTTGTTAACACTCAGAGTGAGGAAATTCCTGGAACACCACTCTTCAAAGCTACTGATCAAGTGCTGTAGTCGTAAACAATCAGTGAAGCATCGCACAACCACATAAATTTTCACATCGTCTGCATAGAACGACCTGCAGTTAGGTGGAAGTATCAGTCCAACCTCGTTGATGAAAATTGAGAACAGCAGTGGTCCCAAGTTGCTGCCTTGAGGTACGCCCGACATATTAGTAAAGTAGCTCGATTGAGCTGAGCCGATCTTCACACAGAGTATCCTGTCCGTTAGGTAAGATTTAAACCAACGAACTAAGTTACTTGACACACCAAGTTTGTCTAACTTTGCCAAAAGTATAGTATGGTCGACCCGGTCAAAAGCAGCCTTGAGATCCGTGTAAACAACGTCGACTTGAGATCCAGCTTCCATATTTCGGAGACACGAGGAAACAAAAGGTGCAAGGTTTGTTGAAATCGATCTTCTGGGGTGAAATCCATGTTGTTCAGGAGAGATGTAGTGTCTGCAGCTAGCAAACAACAAGTCGTTGACGATGATCTCGAAGACTTTTGAGCAGGCACAGAGCGATGTGATTCCTCGATAATTTTCGGCATTTTGTTTATCTCCTTTCTTGAAAATTGGGAACATGAACGAAGATTTCCAACGTGTTGGATATTTTCCCTGGCGTAAGGAGATATTGAAAATCTTCAAAAGAGGAATCGTAAACACTGCAGTGCAATTCTTTAGTACACATGAAGGAATTCCGTCTGGTCCAGCCACGTTTGAGAGTTTCAGCTTCCGGATTGCTGATTCAACGAGGTCCAATGTAATCGCAGGAATATTGAAGTCGAACGCGTCTCTGGGAGTATCTCTGAGTGCTTCGCTAACTTGCTCCAATGCTGGCATGGTGTTATTGAATACACTTTTGAAGTGCTCAGAAAGTAGATCACATTTGTCCACTGGTGTGCTGGCGATTCTGTCGCCGAGATGAATTTCAACCGGTAGCCCATTAACATTCCTTTTTGTGTTCACAAATGACCAGAACAACTTTGGGTTGCGCCGAAGGTTAGATTGGATTCGTTTTGAATAATTCTTGTAAAGAAGACGATTGTACATTCGGTAATGGGTACTAGCTGTCGAGAAAATTCGCTTGGTGAATTGATTTCGGGTTTTGCAGTACTTGCGAAGAGCCTTCGATCTCACACGTTTTAGGTACCGTAAATGAGCATTAGACCAAGGAGGTTTACGAGCAGGTCTCCTCAGCGGAACAAAATCTGATATAGCCCGAGACACAACCTCGTCAAAAAAATCTACCGCTTCATCGATAGTGGAACACGAGTCAAGGAACTGCCAATTGACTTGGGACATAGATTGGCTCATAGCAGCGAAATCAGTTCTACGGAAATTCAGGCCATGTGGATCAACGATGTTATCGAAAGTTATAGGTACTGATAGATTGATAGTAATCTCCAGCGCAGGATGATCGGCGTCGAGGTTAATTAACGGTTCGGAGGCTTCGACAACAGCACATTCCATTACGGCAGCTTCATTTGCCAACACAAGATCAAGCAGTCTCGAGTTACGATTTAACGTTGAATTTATTTGTGCTAAATTATGAAGGCTAAATCCATCCATCAAAGCACAGCAGACGGGTGGCATATGCGAACGAAGAACGTCAATTGTGGGATGACCAATCATGGGAACATTCCAAACCAATCCAGACTGGTTGTAATCGCCAAATAGTAAGGCGTAGTCGTTGTGATCTAAACGGGATAACACAGCGCCAATCGAACTGATATGGTTCTCAATGCTGCTTAAATCAGATTTCCTATCGGGAGGTAAGTACATTGCGCCGATACTTAACTTCCTTTGTGGAGTTGTTATCTGGACCCATAACTGTTCGAGCGAAGGGTTAATAGGATTGGGATCCAGGCAACTGTGAAGTCTTTTGGAAACTGCTATCAAGACGCCACCACCACGAGATTTTTTGCTATTTATGCGACTACGATCATTCCGAAAAACTGTGAACTGATCTCCAAATAGTTGAGCGGAATGAATTTGATCATTGAGCCAGGTTTCGGTTAGAACTATCACGTCGAAGTTGGACTCGATGGCAGCTAAGAAAAAGTCGTCTATTTTCGTTCGGAGACCACGAACATTCTGGTAATAAGCCAGTAGTCCGTGAAGCAAAGCAGGCGTGCAATCAGAGTGACTGGAATCGAAGGGCGCATCAGGTCTGACTGGGCAAATAATGGAGTCGTACTTGCCTGAAGAAGCGTTTTGGAAGACCCTCTCCCCACTCCCACACGTAGGCCCGGGACGGCTGCAGATCGCTGGCGGGAATGGCTCGACTACGGTGAGGGGATCGAGGGCTTCCACAATACTATTCTCGGTGCGTCCCAGCATTCGACTAACACAAGTTGTTTCTTGAGGTGCTGTTTTCAAACTTCCTTGAAATAAGCTGGAATCGGAGAGCAGATCAGGTCTTGTCGGGCTAGTAGGAAAGTCGTACTTGCCTGTAGTCGCGTTTTGGAAGACCCTTTCCCCACACCCACACGTAGGGCCGGGACGGCTGTAAGTCGCTGGCGGGATTGGCTCGACTACGATGGGGGGCTCGAGGGCTTCCATAGTGCTGAGTTCCGTGCGTCCCGGTGTTTGACTTAAAAACCATGCGTGTAAAGGTGCGTCCAAAAACGGTAGAAATATGCTGGAATTGGAGAGCGAATCAGGTCTTGTCGGGCTAAGAGGAAAGTCGTACTTGCCTGCAGTAGTGTTTTGGAAGGCCCTCTCCCCACACCCACACGTAGGGCCGGGACGGCTGCAGGTCGCTGGCTGGAATGGCACGACTGCGGTGGGGGGATCGAGAGCTTCCATTTCACTAAATTCGGTGCGTCCCGGTGTAAAAACAGGTTGAATGTCATATCGTGTAGCATCAAATCGTTTTCCTTTGCAATTAATTAACGCTGCATTACAACTGCCGGTGGAGTACCCGTTGTAGGCGTCAGAAATATAGCGGAGGGCTTCCGAAATTTTTGAGTTGAATATTCCTCAAACTCACGGAACATTATGCCTTCCGGCCAAGTCGAAGGGTCAAGCGCGATTGTCTTCAGGGAAGGGTCCAAACCAATTTTGAAGGATATGAAGCTCATGTTGCTTGTATCCCTTCCTTTGGCCACCAGTTTGATAACCTCTGGGTCCTGGGACAAATCAAGGTTTGCTCGAATCAATGCCAAAATTTCCTCGTTGGTGACATCAGGACGTATTCGAGACAAATAGAGCCAAAATTTATTCACTGGTTGAGCGGTGATTGAAACGGACACTGCATTCTGGTCAACATGCTTGGAACCAGATTGACATTCGAACGCCTTTTGTTCTAAATCAGGTCCACGAGGTCGTTTGGCAGCTCGAGTTTGTCCGATTTGGGGCCATTGCCTGATCACTGGTGATTGCATACACGGTGCGGGCTTATGCGACAACAGCTTTATCTCCGTATGTAAGCTACTGATTGCCTCAGTGAGAGACACCAACGGAGATTTTTCATCAGCCGCCTTAGTAATAGAGCGGAGATGTGAATTTTCAAATAGCTCGGCACATTTATCGCACATCCAAAACAAGTTTTTGCGATGCGGCGTGAAATAGCCTAAAAGTGCCCGTGACACATTTGAACATGTCATATGGAACATGCCATCGCAGTATCCTCGGCATGTGACAAATTCTATGCCAGTAATCGCTTCATCGCACTTGGCGCAATTTTTGTTTTCACTCATCGTTACACACGTAGTTTATCGTAATCGCCTTTAAGTATGCTCACACAATACAACCACAACAGCACAACGGGGACGGAAATTTACTCAAAGCAATAACAATGGTGACGATTCTTCGCCAGAAGATAATAGGTGAGCAACAGCAATCGTGAAACGATGAAACTGCAAATGGTACGGCACGTACAATTAATGATCGACACTATCAACAGTTCGACACCAAACAATCAATTATATCACTTCGTCAACAAATAAAATCGAACACGTGTTGAAAACACTAATTAGAATGAAAAATCATAGGCGCGAAATGAAACACAGCTTGCACACTGAAACACTTACACCCCCCCCCCATTTCCCCTCCTTTTTTCCCCCCAAAACTAAACACCTTCTCCAGCATATTCCTTTTTTCCCCCTTTCTAACTCCCCCTTTCCCCTTTTCCCCAAAACCCATCCAACGATCCAACTTTCACGAAGGTTTATACCTTTCTTTCCACTTCCTGCAAGACCCTCGCAGATTGCCAAGTTATGAAAGTCGGTGCAAGCTCATCAACCTGGAACGGTTGGAAGGTAGGCGTATGGTAGCCAAAGCGTGTTTCATTGGTGATCTGCTTCAGGAAATGTTGATTGTTCCGCTCTACTGGATCTCTTGACCATCAAAACTCGACGACGAAATCTCCGTTTACAACAGTTCTTCGTGTTCCGGCACTCAAGGACCACCTACGGTAAACACGAACCTGTACAAAGCATGTGCCGCGTTTTCAACAGCTGCTATAATGTGTTTGATTTTAATGTATCCCGTGAGGTTAATAAGCGTTGGATCCGTATATGTCTTTATTAAGTTTTGTTTATTTTCGTATGTAATTTAATTTTTTAAAGGGTCATTGGGATGAACATTTTTATCTGTTGACGAAAATAAAATAATAATAATAATAGAAAAAAAATCTTTTCCACCATGACAACACACCAGCTCACTTTTCAGAAATCGCCACAGCAATACTGGGCAAATTACGCTACGAATTGCTGCCTCATCACCGTATTCTCCAAAATTTGTATTTCATGCGATTTCTTTTTGTTTACAAACATGAAAAAATGGCTTAGCGGAAAGCGATTCACGTCATATGAGGAAGTCATTGCCGCAACAGAGGCCTATTTTGCGGAATTCGACAAATCATATGGCTTGAAAGAGTTGTATCAAGTTGAAAGGAGTTTATATTGAGAAATAAATATAAAAAAAGGTAAAAAATTGCGTTTTCTTGCCTAACACAGATACTTATCATACAGCCGTCGTATGTACAAAACATACAAAAAAGCAAAGATATAACCAATTGACAAGTCAGGACATCATACTTCAAATTAAATCGTTTTGTCGATCTCTCAAACCAACCTAATTTGCATTCACTAAACCAGCAACCATTTCGCCATGAAGTTCGAACATTGACCTTTTTATTACTTTCAAGCAAGTGGAAATAGCCCTGTTATTAAACCGTTTGCATAACGAGAAAATTAACATAATTGTTTAATCTTTTTTCTCATTCAACTCCGCAGTCTTTGTGGTCATCTCTTGACCAGAAGTAGTGCAAAAAAGTAAAACACGCAATGAATACAACGCTCGTAGAGGACACAAACATTTCATCATCACCCAGAAATCTTTTCTTTTTTTTTCTTTCCCAAAGAACAAGTTTTGCATCTTTCTCACCCAGCAGAAACCCCCTTTGAACTCATTTGCCAACTCCACTTTTGCAGAATTGCTTCTGGTTCGAGTAGTGGTCTTAAGTGGAATACTACGACTCGTTGAGAGCTTTCCAAACGGCCGGCAGGGGGACCTTAAAGCACGGGTCAAGAACAAAGTTGCAGTGCACCATCATCAACATCATCATCATCATCATCGTCAGTTGCATTGTGAAACAAAGATCACCTCGAAGAAATTATCTCAAATGCAAACTGGTTCTCGCTGGTTTTCAGCTACTGCACCAACGGTTTCAACGGTTTTGTAAATTTCAATCATTATTTGTTCGCAACTTGCAAAACGAAACCCGCTTCCTACCACGGATCATTAGGCAAAACCATACTTGAGACAATCGACAGCATCATCGTAAGGCCCGGCGAGTGCACTAGCGCCCAAATAAATTGGCGAAAGGCAGCTAGGCCTAAACGATGATGGAAGCGAGTTTTTAAAACAAACGGCAGCCTCGCCCATTCGAGCGGGACTCTTCGACTTCGACTCTCATTATGCCGCCGATGACAGTAGTGGTGCGTTGAATCAAACTCGTCGCCCGACCAAGAGCGTCTAGCGAAAAGTGATAGTCTAGGAAAGCGCGAAACATTTGGACATTTTGCCAATTTGTTTTGCTCGGGTTTTTTGTTGTTGTCTTTCTGATGATCATTATCGGTATGGAATTAAAAGTCTTAACGCGATTGCCGTTTCACTTAACCGCAGTGTCGTCGGTTGGTTCGGAATTCGGTTTGTGTCCAACGATGACGGCTGCTGTTGGATAACAAGTTTAACTACACGATGATAAGAAGTAATTACAC
>JAHHFK020004795.1:0-25646 GCA_024533555.2 Aedes koreicus | reverse complement strand
ATCAACTAAATAGCACTTAAGGCTTGCTTCATTTAGAATTGCAACAAACTTTTGCTCATATTGTGGCGCTCCTGGTGGACGGATTTGGAAGTTCTTGGCGCCCACGTGTCGAGAATTTTGTCAGCTTCACGTATGTATTTTTGACATTCCGCAAATCGACTGTACTTTGTAAACAATCAACATGGAAGCCGAAAGAAGGGAAAAAATTGTGCACAGTTATTTGGAAAATCCATTGTGGTCTGCATCTAGGCTAGCTAAACAGCTGAAATTGCCCAGAAATACCGTATGGCGCGTTATCAAACGGTATAAGGAAACATTGACGACGATTCGGAAGCCTCAAACCAATCGTCGGAGTGGAACTGTCGACCGGAAACTACGTGGTAAGATTTTGAAGACGATTAAGAGGAATCTCAATCTGTCGGACCGTGATTTGGCCAAAAAATTCGGTGCTGCCCATAGTACCGTGAGTAGAACTCGACTCTGGGAAGGAATCAAGTCGTATCGAGCTAGCAAACAGCCAAATCGGACCATAAAACAAAATAGTGTGGCCAAAATCCGTGCTCGGAAGCTATACGACCAGGTGCTGACCAAGTTCGACGGGTGTCTTCTGATGGACGATGAAACCAATGTCAAGGCTGACTTCGGGCAAATCCCAGCTCAAAAATTTTACTTGGCAACGGCTCGGGGGGATTTTCCAGCCAAATTTAAATTTGTTTTTGCCGACAAATTTGCACGAAAATTCATGATTTGGCAGGGCATTTGCAGCTGTGGCAAAATAACGAAAGTTTTCGTTACAAATAAGACAATGACGTCGGAACTATACCAAAAAGAGTGTCTCCAAAAACGAATTTTGCCATTCATTCGATCCCACGACCATCCCGTAATGTTTTGGCTAGATTTGGCAAGCTGTCATTACAGCAAAGTCGTTCAAGAATGGTATGCAGAGAAAGGGGTCCAGGTTGTTCCGAAAAACCTTAACCCACCCAACTGCCCCCAGTTCCGCCCTATTGAGAAATACTGGGCAATCATGAAGAGGAGACTCAAGACAAAGGGAAAGGTTGTCAAAGACATCAATCAGATGAAGACCTGGTGGAATAAGACATTTAGACATTTTTCTTTAAAGTACATTTTAATTAGTTTAAACAAACGTTATGAATTAAGTTATCAACCGGGATCCAGCTTTGATGTTCTACCTTGCGAATGAAATACTTATCGTAAAATGTCTGTGGGCCAGAGAGGAGATATTATCGTTCAAAGTCTCCAAACCCGCGTAACGCTTGCGATTTCAGAAATTTTAGAACGGCGCCCCTATACAGGAATACAAAAGAGAGACGTAAATCCTACGTCAAAATAATGGTGTATGCAACTCGTGGCAACATTAAATTTTTTACAGCACTCATCGCCATGAGTCTGCAAGTCTCGTTGGATTGATTTAAAAAAAAGTGCTGAAAAAATCTTCTTTTTGCCAACTGTTGCATAAGCTTCTATTGACGATGAGACATTCTTATGTGAAGTTAAGGTTAATTTCATTTTTAAATGCGTTTAACATATCTGAGAACTCAAAGCGCAAGAGTCTCAAATATTCTTTAGCCTCTCTGCTCCCAACAAAACATAAAAGATTCCATTGACAACGAAAAAAAAAAAACACATAATTACTCTCCGGTTATCGCGTGCATCACATGCACAAGATTGCACCCTCCAAGCCACCCTTAGCTCGTCTCGTTCAAACTCAGCCAAGTGGACGTGTGAATGACTGCATGATAATGGATTTAATGGTGGTTTTAAAAACTCACTTGCATAATGGATGCTGGCTCCTCACTCTATCCTCGCCGGTGGCAGTCGACGTTTGGGCTTTTGCTTAACTCATCTCATTTCGTACCCAACACCACATTGTCCGCGTCGGCGTCCTCGTCATTCCCGCGACGACCACCGAGAGTCAAAAGTAGAAAGTCCAACTTGGGAAAGATGGGAAAAAGGCACTTTTTAAGCATTCAACAGACATACGTTTTTGCCGTTCCAGGTCTTATCTCTCACTTTCATACCAAGTGTAATTTAGTTGTGACTTTCCACCGGACTGGCTTTAAATAATGCTCTAGCGTAGAAGCTAATTCCATTATGGCAACAGAGACAGTTGAATTCGTGTGCTCTCCGGTGCTTGATTGTGACTAGAATTGTTATGCCGTTCGTTCATACGGGAACAATGCTATCATGCCTTCATGGGTGTTTAACATAAAAACTACAATTCCCAGTCGAATCCGTTCAGCAACGCCGTGTGCCAATTTAACGGCAATTCAAGCGACCATTATTAATCTTACATAACAGATGACGACAGCATAATCGCCTATAAATTTATTTTCCCTTTTGCAACAACATGTCGGTCCAACACATGCGATGCTGTTTATCCGCGAAAAATGTGCCTTTTTTCTCCTCTCTTAACCTCTGGTGGCGGTGGAATCCATTTTCACACTTCGATGGAGGTGGTGTTTTTCCTCTGTTGATGTTGCTACAACACGCTTGTCACCACTTTCGAGAGTCCCACGTGGCTTAAAGCACTCGGCAGTTCACACCAGTCAGTCGCCGAGAGTACGTTTACGGCGATTATCTCGAGCTCCCGTGAGATCCGTTTGACACTTTTATTCATGCTCTTTGAATTTTTATCCTGTCAGAAGAAGCTTAATTGAATCCATTCCAGTGTGATTTTTGCGTCGAAATTTTGGATGAATATGCAGTAAAAATGAATTGTTTAATTATTAAAGCTGGATCATCCGTTCCGCTCGGGTTGCCACATTCCAGACCAACAAGGTTTGAAATAAATTGCTCACTTTATCATCCCGCAACCTTACCCCCCCAGCAAAAATAACACATCATCCCTCGGTCCGGCCTAACACAATTAATGCATCATCATTTTCAGACGGCTTCTGTCATTTGAACGTACCGAAAGGCACTTGCCATGATGTTGTTGGGAGCTTGAAATAGATGACCACATAAACAAGTTCGTTGTCCTTATTTTCGAGACATACATTCATACATATGAGGAAGTTGATGTGGGAGCTGGAGGATGATTCATATCCCTGCTGTAGGGTATCAACCGGGTAGTCTGGGCTGAGAGTCAAGTTTGTCTTGAATAGGCTCGAAATGGAACCAACGTCGCCGGTCGTCATCACTGGTGACAGTTGCCTCTGCAATGTACGTTTGTGTTGTATTCGGGCAAGGACACACGTTATGATCGGGAAGTTTGTCTTGCTGCTATGCCTAGAAAGGGATGCAGCCGCATGCCGAAAACCGAATGAACTTGTTGTTGAATATGTAAGATGCGAGCATTCATGTTACTATAAATTCATATTTTTTAAATGAAGATATTGTCATACGAAACAGAAAAACCCATGCAATTCACAACCTACATATATTGGTTGCATTAATTGTGATTTTGATCAAAATCCAGTATCTTGTAAGGTTATCTAAGCTGATTTCCAAAGTAACACAGCTTGTTTCAATAGAGAATAAAAATCTCAATTGAAACAAATAAGCGATAGTTTAGTTTGGCTATGTATCTCATAATCATATGCACGGTGAACATAAGTTAGGATACACTTTCTAGATATGTTAAAAAACGATAATATTTTTTTTTTTAGGTGCATTTTATTGAAAGCAATGTTTATAAAGAACGTTAACAAATTTTTTTCTTGGAATGATCCCCCCCTTTGTACTTCTTTACGAGCTTCACATGTTTCTTGAGCGCGTCGCAAGCAGCATGCACGAACTGCATGGGCATTTCGTCCAAGATTTTGAGAATTACTGTCTTGAACTGGTCCAAGGTGCTGACCTTGTCTTCATTCAGCTTCGACATCATATAGGATCAAACAAACAAGTCGAGAGGATTCAAATTCGGGGAGCTGGGAGGCCACAACGTTTTGTCTAGAAAGTCGGTTCAATTCACCCAACACCAGGCTTGGACCACATTTGCCGTGGGGGCTGGTGCATCGTCCTGCTGTAACACGTAGTGGTCAGCTCCGTAGAGGCTTCGGATACTGGAGGCAACCACCTTCTCCAAACCTTCAGTTTTGTGGTACGTTTTTTTTTTTTTTCATTCAATTAACAACAAGTAGAGCTTACCACGTTTGCATACTGCCCCCCCAATCCATCACCGACGCTGCGATTTGAAACTGAGGTTTGTTTTTTGTTTAGGAATGCTGTCCCTCGTTGGCGCCCACACCCGGACATTTTGCACATTGTGCGTCTGCTCCAGCACGAACAGTTTCTTGTCCAAAAAAACGAATTCCAGACCAGCGTGCCGAAAGAGGATCATCTTGGTTCGATCCAACCGCTTTTTGTTAATAGCCTCCGAAACGCCATGGATCCTAAATTTTGTGTAAGGATTATAACCAAGAGTTTTGCTTAATATGGTGTGAGCGATCCCGATGAACCGTTGAGATCAGTTGCAATTTTCCGGATTGAGCGGTTCTTCCTCACGACCTTGATGGCCTGTGGCCTCTTCGCAGATCCCCTTGAGCATAATTTGAATTTTCCTGTGAAGGCAGCGCGTGTGATCTCTCTTCAAATATTAAGCTGTCCAAATAACATACACATAAATTGAATGGGCCCTGGGCTAGTATTTTGGCCTTACTCTGCACTTGTGTCACGGTTTCTCGTTCTTCTAACGAAAGCAAACGACGGAACACTGGCCATTGTAAAAAATTCTATAACTGATGTAATGTTGTTTTGTAATGGACAGTGAAGTTTTATAGTGCTCGAACAAAATGCCCAAACCCGTTTTATGAGTGTGTACCACTGGTACATAACACTGAAGGTAAGCCCTTCTTCGGTTGATTCCAATCGTGATAACTTTTTAAAGGGTGATACGGTCAAAATTTGGTCAAGGGAAAACGCGTGTAAATCGGTGAAATCGTTTATTTAAAAAATCAAATTAAATTTCTTTTTCAAGTTCAATTAGTATAAAATTCAGGAAAAATATTCAATTAGGCTTCCGCTTTTCCAAATCCGAATTGCCGGGCCTTACGCTTGACCCCTGCCATCAGATTTTGTACAGCCACCTTGTCCACCTTCTTCGCCGCAGAAAGCCAGTTTGCCTTGAACTGCTGCTCGTCCTTAGCAGTTTTTTTTGTCTTCTTTAGGTTCCGCTTGACAATAGCCCAGTATTTCTCAATTGGGCGGAGCTCTGGCGTGTTGGGAGGGTTCTTGTCCTTGGGAACCACCTGCACGTTGTTGGCGGCGTACCACTCCATGGCCTTTTTACCGTAATGGCAAGATGCCAAATCCGACCAAAACAGTACGGAACAACCGTGTTTCTTCAGGAAAGGCAGCAGACGTTTATTCAAACACTCTTTCACGTAAATTTCTTGGTTGACAGTCCCGGAAGCTATGAAAATGCTGCTTTTCAAGCCACAGGTACAGATGGCTTGCCAAACCAGATATTTCTTTGCGAACTTTGACAGTTTCGTGTGCTTGAAAATATCTGCTACCTTTCCCCTTCCTTTTGCCGTATAAAACTCCTGTCCCGGAAGCTGCTTGTAGTCGGCTTTGACGTAGGTTTCGTCGTCCATTACCACGCAGTCAAACTTCGTCAGCATCGTCGTGTACAGCCTCCGGGATCGCGCTTTGGCCGTCGTATTTTGTTTATCATCGCGATTTGGAGTCACTACCTTCTTGTAAGTCGATAGTCCGGCTCGTTTTTTGGCTCGATGCACGGTTGTAGACGATACACCCAGCTTATTTGCGGCATCTCGGAGAGATAGGTTAGGGTTTCGCTTGAAACTACCGGCAACTCTCTTTGTCGTCTCAGCGGCTTCCGGTTTTCGATTTCCCCCCGATCCAGACTTCCTGGCTGTCGACAAACGTTCCCCAAACACTTTAATTACATTTGTAACGGTTGATTTGGCAACTTTTAGCGATTTTGCCAACTTTGCGTGCGAGTAGCTCGGATTTTCGCGATGCGCGAGCAACATTTTGATACGCTGCTCTTCTTGCTTGGACGGCATTTTGACAACTGAAGAGTGAATTCCAAAATCAAAATAGGAGCAACATTCTACACACACATCAGCGAGGACCGTAGGTTCTTCACAGATGGGTCAAAAACAGATGATTCCAGTGGTTTTGGTGTTTTTAACACGGTTCATAGCCGCCTGCTTTATGCTACAAAAGCCATGTTCTGTATATGTTGCTGAACTAGCAGCTATATACTATTCCCCAGAACATATAGCTTCTCTTCCACCTGAGCACTACTTCATTTTCTCCGACAGTCTAAGCTCTCTGGAGGCTGTTCGGTCAATGAAGTTGGTCAAGCAATCAACGTATTTCCTATATGGAATACGTAGAAGTTTGAGTGCTTTGTCTAAACGCTCTTACACTATCACCATGGCTTGGGTCCCTTCACATTGCTCGATCCCGGGCAATGAGAAGGCGGACTCACTGGCTAAGGTAGGCGCTATGGAAGGCGATGTCTACGAGCGTCCAATCGCATTCAATGAATTTTTCTCATTGGCTCGTCAAGAGACCTTGATGAGCTGGCAACGTAAATGGAGAGATGGAGAACTGGGTAGATGGTTGCATTCAATTCTTCCTCAAGTATCGAAGAAAGCATGGTTTAAAGGGATGGATGTGCAGCGCGATTTCATTTGTGTTATGAGCCGACGGATGTCTAATCACTACTTACTGAATACTCAAACCCGCCGCGGCCGTCTTGCGAACAACCCTCCTGGTTTCCGCAGGGACTACCAGGAATCGGCCATGTCGTGTGGAAATGCAACCATCATCTGAAAGCCAGATCTCAGCTGATAGAAGCTCTCCAGCTTCAAGGAAAACCGCCCAAGCCTGTTAGAGAAGTGTTTGCGGGCCTTGATTTAGATTACATGAATCAAATCTATTGGTTTTTAAAGAAAATTGATGTCAGAATCTAATTGCAGCTCCTTTTCTGCCGCTAATTCCCTGTCTTTTCGTGGTACCCTTTTGATCCAAATGTCCTCTTCTCGTTGTTATCTTCCAAATTTTCCTTTCTTTCCGTTCCGTTACAGATTATCTCCACTATGCTCATCAGCAACAGCAGCTCTGTATCGGCGGGCGATCTAAAAAAAATAAAACCCTATCCTTCTCGATCCTATTATAAATTATTATCCCTAACCTTGAATAAACCGCGAGTACTTCGGTTCCCCAAGCTAACCCAGTTTTTAAAGCAAATACAAAATATTTATTATACATGCAATATGATTTCGGCTCCGTAATGCTCTCTGGCGCCTGAGCCTAGTAAATAAATGACTAAAAAAAAAAAAAAAAGGTAGAAACAGAATATGATCTTTCAGTACAATTTGGTTTGTCTACTTCGCTTTTTCTTCCCCAGGTTAGTTCCTTTCCCCAGGAGTAGGGCTTCCCGGACCCTGACCTTAGCCACACCACGGCAACCTCCACCTTTCACTCCACTCACCAACTAACGCAACTCACCACAACATATCTTATAAAACAGTAATAAAACAACGAAACAACATCACCCTTTCCCCCGCCGCACCCTACATTTTATCTTTCTTTAACTTCATAAACAATAAGATACATTCACAGAAATTAAAGAAAAAAAAATTACATCAAATGAGTGTTTTTATGAGTTTTTTACGCCGATCAACCTTTTCATTTTTCTAAAATATAGAAGATTCTTCTCTTCCAGCACGTCCGGGTCCATAGTTCCTCACAAAATGGAACTGATAAGCATCTCAACATAGCTGTCTTCATTTCACCCAACGATTGATTCTTCTTTCGCCGTAGTACACACCGTGACAAACAATTATAGAAGAATTTTTGCAAAATAATCAAACAATTATAATTGTTTTTTACCTCACATACTTCTAATGTGAACACATATAAAAAGAATTCCTTTTTTTGATTTCACATGTACTTTGACCAACGAATACATATGTACTGATTGATGTCTGCGCTTGAAGTTTGGAAATTTTGAACAAGCCGAAGCGGGTTGCTGTCGATATATTCGCGGCAGCAAGAGGAAAAGCCTCACGGTGGGACAATTTAACTCAGTTTTGAATCGTTTTGACTCACTTTCGTCAAAAGTGGAGTCACTCATATATGCATAAATGTGACTGGGATTGATATCTGAAATATCGATCTGATTTAAATCGGTGCCTTAGGCGAGTTAACTAGTCCCGCCGTGTATTGTTATGCCTTCCGAGAGAGAGAGAGAGAGAGAGAGAGAGAGAGAGAAAGAGAGAGAAAGAGAGCGAGAGAGACAGAAAGAAAAAAGAGAGAGAGAGAAACAATACCGGTAAAATTAGAAGTTGTGTTTTCAAAACCTCTAATTGGAAATTGATTTCCATCACATACCTATGGTCTTTAGGAAGTGTAAAACAGAAATTTCACAAAGCTAGAACCATTTTGTGCCATTGGCGGTGTTTGAGCACGATCAAGTGCGCACTCTTTTGCCAGTCAAGGTGGCGGATTCATTCCTGCCTTTACCTACCCCTAAGTCGTGGGGACGTATGGCAAACGTTTGTGTGCTTGCTTAGAAATGGGGGTGGGACGTTTGGCATATGGCATCGGCATATGGACGTTTGGCCAAAAATTGTCTATTAGCATAAATGTATCGCAGAGGAAAGGAAATAACCAAAAAAACATTCTCGAACGCATTAGATAGCATCCCGATATTCTAGAATTCTTACACTCAGAGTTTATCAATATGTGGGCGCAATTGCAGTAATAAGCATTCTAAATAAGTTTCAACTATATCAATTCACTAAAAAACGAAATTTTTTTGTTCAAATATGCACAAAATGGTATTCGGCCATTTCCCCATATACATGAGAAGTATGAATGTGTTTTGATAAAATCGTAGACTCCTGATTTAAGGTGGAGATATTTATTATGCTAAACAGCTAGACAGAATGGGTCATTATTTTTTCTTCAAGAAATATGCAGTTTTCCGAAAGATACCTTCTTTTGATTTTTTGCACGTGGGCCTTCTAAATATGACGATATATATTGCTGTATTTGAAAGCAAACTTCAGAATCAAGCGCTTGCCCGGTTTATTACTCTTTGTGAGATTATTCATTATTTCAAACATAAGCAGTTCTTTGGAGTTTAACTGGTCAAACAAATGGAATTCTCATGATTTCATGCATTTTAATTTGAGAAATTTAGAACCGACTGGTGAATTATGTGAGAAACTAATAATATATAATATATGTATGTATGTAGGAAGCCACCATCTTAGCGTGGGCCTTGCCCTGCTTGCGGTTCCACTTAACAGAAAGACCATGCTTTGTTACCATTCTAAATTCAACATACTGCTGTATGAAGGGCCAAAAAGTGTTGGGCAGGCCCGTAAGCAGACACACTTACGCGAAACCTGCGGGAATAAAAGAATCTCCTTCCAGCAATATGATCCGATAAAACGAATAACAAAATACGCAATTCAGTTAAGCTTTCCACTAGATGGTTTGTTTGAGAAAGGCGCGCCAAATTCATTACACTGTTGGAGTGGAATGTAACATTCATAAATGAAAGACACATCCCCTCCTAGACTCCGGTTGGCTGTCCACTCCATTGTCCAATTGCAACTTCAATGATGCCCTAGTGCACCCTCCCATCCCAGTATTGAAATGTATTAAATCAATGAAATATAATAAGGTTCATGCAATATAATTATCATAAGGTTCATGAATATAATAACGAAATAAGTATTTAAAGCGTGTAAGTAATTTTATACAGCAAAATGGGTAGCCTGGGCTGGATAATGTTTTAGAATTGTACACCCTGCATGTAGAAATTTCTACAATAGTGATTTCCTTTCTGCTGTTTCTATGGAGTAATAACACCTATTAGGATATTTTAACAGAATAATATCCGACGTACTCTGTGCTAACAGTTAATATCAAATTAATGATCAATAGATGTTAAAATTGATAAAATTAGTATCTACAACAGCCGAGCCTGTAAAGAGAAATAATAAACGAACAAGGAAGCCTAAACGAACTTTAGGTAATAAGTACTTATTTCTACTGCTGATTCAATTGCAGCTTCTTGTATTTAAGGCACTAGATACTTCTCAATCGAAAGAGGAAGAAGGAAGGATTAAAATGATCATTGGACATATAAGACAAAACAATCTATACCTATGAAGTGAAAATAATAAAATTATGTTTATGCTAATATATAAATCACGAATACAAAAGTAATGATAGAATTAAAATCAATAAACAATGTCATACAAATTGATATACATAATACAGTGAAGGGATATTGTAAAATTAACTGATACCAATTCAATTTTCATTTACGTGTCTGCATATTATTGTCCTGCTGCAATTGTAGAATAACTTAAGTAACCAATATGAACCTGAAAATTAACACAATATATCATAGCAATGAGAAAAAAAATGAATTTAAAATTATTTTACAATACTTGGTAATTTTATGGATGACCTGAAATAATATATCATATATCATATAAAGAATAGTTTACCTTAAGTTTTGATGTGCTGTTCCATTTCCTTGCTTCGCAATAATCATGTTGGGAATTTGCCAACTAATAACGGCACGGGGGGTGATTTCCGAATCAATAATATCAAGCAACCGAAGACGTGGGATTTATGCTTTAATGTAGATATTATTTTATTCCTGCAATGGAATGTTATGTGTATGTGTTAGTTTACATGTTTTATCTTAATAATATAGATTGTTTTAGCCACTTGACTTACTTTTAGTCCCGTTGTGCGATACTTGCGGGTGATCAATATTTCAAAGGTCATGCGAAACATTCAGTCGCTCTCTTAGCGCTTAGCTCTCTTAGCAGATTCTCCGTACTATAGCCTATTAACCGTAATATAAGTCTAGTTTAAGTTTCTCATTAGCATTTAATCAAATAAATTTACCTTCACACGTAGGTTTAGAATGTAGGTAGGCTTTAGGTTAGGATAACTCCCTAGATTTTGGAAGGAACACTGGTATTAAAGGAATTCTAGTATTAAACAATCTGGTTTACCATATTAAATATATTAAAGATAAGAAATATTACCTAATTGAGTTCGCACTATCTTCACAAACTTACAAATTAACTTTAACTTTTTAACTGTTTTATCCTATAAATTTTGATTTAGTTTTGATATAGAGTGTTCGCGGTTTGTTGTTGTTTCGATAACAATAGCCTGATATTCAGCCAATGTTGTCGGTAGGTAGGTGTTTACTGTATCTGGACGTACTGGTATGGGTGTATTAGGAATGTTGGATGGAAAGGTGCGCATACACGCCAGGGGCGTACTTAACAGTCCCCCCGAGTACGCCGAGCATCTGGTCGGCTTACTCTCCGTCGCGCCGTACATCCAATACAGCTAGCTTCGCTACGGGGCGCTCGAACATCCCATTTGACGTTCTCACGGTTGCCGCTCCGGATCTGGTCATCCTTCTGGTTGATGCTGGCTCCGATGATCTTGCCCTTAGGCCAGCAGTTCCGGGGCAGCTTCGGATCAACGATAACCACTACGTCGCCGATCGCGATTGGCTTCGTGTTGGTGTACCATTTCGTTCTACGGGTAATCTCCGGCAAGTAGTCGACTAGCCAACGTTTCCAAAATTGATTTGCTAACTGCTGCGACATTCGCCAATTCCGCCGTAGTGCTGATCCGGAGTCGTCGAGAATACATAGCGGCTTAGTGCCGTCGGATGACCCCAGGAGAAAGTGGTTAGGGGTGAGAGCGGGTGCGGATTCGTCGTCAACCGGAACGTGTCAGTGGCCGAGAATTAACTGTGTTCTCGATCTCGGCCAGAAGATTTCGTAGCACTTCGTCATTAGGTTTATGTGACGGACGAATTGCCATCAGATTTCGCTTCACGATACCTATCAGGCGTTCCCAACTACCTCCCATGTGCGGCGATGCTGGAGGGTTGAACTTCCAGGTTGTCTCGGTGTTGCTGAACTCCTTCATCACCTCGTCCTGGTTTATTGTCGCTGCCACATCTGCTAACTCACGGCTTGCACCGATAAAACAGGTGCCACGATCGCTGTAGATTGTCTTGGGCGTACCGCGGCGGGCTATAAAGTTGCGGAGACCCATGATGCACGAGTCGGTACTCAACGTGTGCACCACTTCGATATGGATTGCTCGAGTGGTCAGGCATGTGACTAGCATGCCCCACCGTTTCTCCACTCGACGGCCTACAACGACTTCTATTGGACCAAAATAGTCAACGCCACTATGGGTGAAAGGTCGGGCGAAGGCATCGAGTTGCTCTGACGGAAGATCAGCCATTATTGGAGGCTGTGGCACGGCGCGGAGGTTCTTGCAGTGTTGACAGTTGTATCGTACCTTTGCATAGGCTGCCCTTAGTCGAGGTATGCAGTATCTCTGGCGGAGCTCATTTATGGTGGTTTCATGATTTTGATGGTGATACTTATTGTGATAGTGAGCGATTATGAGTTTGGTGATGTGGTGTTCACGTGGGAGGATAATCGGGTTCTTAGCGTCTTCGGTGGCCTGGGTACATGCGTTAATTCTTCCTCGCATCCTCATCAATCCGTGATTGTCCAGCCAGGGAGTCAACTTGAACAATGAACTGGTCTTGGGAATGGGTTTCATCGATTGGTTCGTCGATTTCAACAGAATAGCTGTTTCTTCCGAATAGGCTTCACGTTGAGCTTGACGTATCACGTAGCGCTCGGCGACCTGTATTTCCTCCGCGGAAGGGGCACCACCGATAATCGGCTTCTTCTGAATCTTCAAGCGACAGTTTATAACGAAACGGTGTACAAGTGCAGCAACCTTTAACATGCGTTTCCAGCTGGAGACTTTGATCGCTGGGTCTGGCAGGGTGAAGTGAGTGAGCAGACAGGGCCGAAGTTCTGTATCTGTCTTGCTAACTTTCGCTAGTTGGCACGGCCAAGTTTCTTCTGGTTGACGTAAGAAGTCTGGTCCAACGAACCATCTTGATTCTGGAGTCATGTCAGGAAACTTCTCCCACTTGGTGCCATCATCTGCAACATTTAGCTTCGTCGGAACCCAGCGCCACTGATTCTGTTCCGTTGATTCCAAGATCTCACTGACTCGACAAGCAACGAACGGTGTGTAACGACGATGATCCGAATATAGCCAGCAAATTACATCCCGGGAATCTGAGTGGTAAATTCGCTTGCTTGTGTTGATGGACAGAGAATCCAGAACCGTTCGAGAAAGCCTTGTACCAATAACTGCTGCCATGAGCTCGAGCCTTGGAATTGAGTGATATCTCAAGGGAGCAACTCTTGTTTTGGCGGCAACTAAACAGCACCAGACGTCTTCGTCCCGTTCGAATCGCAAGTAGCATGCGGCTGCCATACCGTTTTCACTCGCATCTACGAACGTGTGCAGCTGGACGTCATCGTGTCTAGGAGAAAGCTGTGCACAAAAACATCGAGGTATTTTTACTAGTTCAACTTGAGGCAGAACTCGGAGCCAGCTACACCATTTAACGAAGGCATTGTGATCAATCTTGTCATCCCACTGGATACCACTGCGCCAGATTTCTTGCAGCAGGATCTTAAGGAACATTAGGAAAGGTGCGATGAGCCCAAGAGGGTCGAATATTGTCATAAGGACCCGTAGAACTTCTCGTTTCGTGGGTTGCCGATGACCTTCCCACAGATCACGGTCATAGCGATCCCAGCCGACCTTAAACGTGAAGACGTCTGCAGCTGTACACCACCACAGCCCGAGCACCTTTTCGGTCACCATTTCGGGAGAGAGGTCCAGGTTCTTCTGTTCTTTTAAATTACTTCAGTGTAGGGCTTCCAAAACGCGCTGAGAATTGCTGGATCCAGTTGCGGATTTCAAATCCGCTCTGCGAGTGCACAAACTTCACGTCCTCTGCGAGTTTGACTGCCTCTTCATCTGTGTCGATGCTCACCAACATGTCGTCTACGTAATGCCGCTTCATAATCACCTCGACTGCTGCTGGATATTTCTCAACAAAACGTAGCATTCAAGTTCATCACGTACTGAGCGCTGCTAGGGGAGCAGCAAGCGCCAAACGTCATGACGCACATTGCGTATACTGCTATGTTTTTTTTTAGTCTCGTCCCTCCAGTGAGAAACGCTGGCTCTGTTGATCCTCTTTTTCGAATTCTAACTTGATGGAACATCTCACGTATGTCGCCTGTGCGGGGCTACGGGATGCTCACGAAAGCGGATCAATACGGTGAATAAAAGAGATGAAAGATTTATCAGGACCCTTCGGTAAGGCAGAATTCATGGATACTCCGAACGATTTGGCCGCTGCGTCCCCGCCCCAATCCTTACTTTTCCTGGCTTGTTCAGTTTGTAACCGGGAATACAGGGAGGATACCAGGTGCGTTGGTATGATTGCTGCAGCTCTTGATCGGATGGCTTGCGTACATAGCCTTTACTCAGGTGGTCGGCCATCTTCTCTCTCAACGTTTTTGTAAGCGTTTCGTCCTTCTTCATGCGCTTCTCGAGGCACTCAAATCGTGTGGGCCATCTCGTTTGACTGTCGGGCAGTCCAGCGATGGAGTCGCTGACGCCAGAGTAGAGCCGGTTTCATAGCGTTCTCCCGTGAACTTGGTAAGCGATTGGAGGAGCGTCTGTGCTCGTTGGTCATCGACGGAGAGAAATTTATGTGATTTCATAATTCCCAGACTATCCAGCGCGAAGTAATCCTTGATGATTTGATGTAGATCCTCGTCTGCCTTGTTATGCTCCTCACACGCACCGATATGATAAAGCAAGAGTGAACCGGAGTGGTTGTGTTTTCGGCGTTTTCCCCTCCGCATACTGTCCAACCTAGACTGGCAGGTTTTTAATGGCGATAGGATCGTTCAGCTTTCCTTCGCGGCATTTAAGTGCAAGGCTGAGATGTTGGTTCTTAAGACCGATCAAAATCCGTGGTCGAACATCGTGGTATGATTCGATTGGAAGGCCTTGTAGGTGAGGATGTAACGATGACAGCTCTTGAATGTCCATTGTTTGGTATGGAAGCAGGAGTTCGTTTACCGTGGTCGGCCATCTTCTCTCTCAACGTTTTAGCAAGCGTTTCGTCCTTCTTCATGCGCTTCTCGAGGCACTCAAATCGTCGTTGGGCCATCGTTTGACTGTCGGGCAGTCGAATGGAGTCATGACGCCAGAGTAGGCCGGTTTCATAGCGTTCTCCCGTGAACTTGGTAAGCGATTGGAGGAGCGTCTGTGCTCGTTGGTCATCGACGGAGAGAAATTTATGCGATTTCATAATTCCCAGACTATCCAGAGCGAAGTAATCCTTGATGATTTGATGTAGATCCTCGTCTGCCTTGTTATGCTCCTCACACGCACCGATATGATAAACAGAGTGAACCGGAGTGGTTGTGTTTTCCGCGTTTCCCCCTCCACATACTGTCCAACCTAGACGGGTTTTAATGGCGATAGGATCGTTCGGCTTTCCTTCGCGGCATTTAAGTGCAAGGCTGAGATGTTGGTTCTTAAGACCGATCAAAATCCGTGGTCGAACATCGTGGTATGATTCGATTGGAAGGCCTTGTAGGTGAGGATGTAACGATGACAGCTCTTGAATGTCCATTGTTTGGTACGGAAGCAGGAGTTCGTTTACCGTACGCGTACCGCTGATAGTGAAACTTTTGGCTCCACTGTGAACACCGGCTATCTTCAGCTCAACGACCCTTGACATGGTTTCTTGGCGCTGCGTGCCACCGGTCCAGTGTAGGCAAAGCGATCTGACCTCTCCGTTCAGCTCTAGTTCGTCAGCTAATTCTTCGTCGAGCAATGTAAGGTCCGAACCGTCATCCAGGAATGCATACGTACAGATCGATCTCCGTTTACCGTGCAGCACTACGGGAATGTAGCGGAAAAGTATATCGTTCGATTTAGTCTGGTGAGTATGGCACCCGTGCGCTGTTGCATTAGCTCCGGCTTTGGGCGGTTCCGTATCACCAACCGTCGATGGCACTGATGTCGAAGATTTTGTCGCTGATGTTGCTAGTGGTTGCTGCTTCTGGTCGTTGTGGAGCAGTGCATGATGCTTGAACGGACAGCCATTCCTCTTTTATGGCTTGCGCTTGGCACACACCATTATGACGACATAGACAACGACGGCAAAGTCCAAACTCCCCGCACTACTGCCCAACGTGATTCGCGAGAAAATTCCAGAAAGCGCTTGCACCTTTCGACCGTCTTGCAGGCTCCTTTACAAACCAGGCAGTCACCGTCGGCGCTGGGTTTCTTTGCGATTGAGTGGTTAGATGCGTGGGGTTCTAATGAGACGTTTTCGGAATGAGCGTTTACGAAGGCATTTCCCTTCTTAGTTCCGCGACTCTCGCTTCTTATCGGCCTTGTGTTTGTGATGTTCGGAATAGTCACTGTGCTTGCAGCCTCTGCGAGGGAATACATCCAGGCACTGAACGCCGCTAAGTTTGCTGCTGGCAGAGAAAATCCTGTACTGTGCCCAGTTCAGCTTGATCGTTGGAGGCAACTTGCTCACAAGCTGGTGAAGAAGAGTAGTATTGTACAGATATTCTTCAAGGCCACGTGCATCTACGGTCGCACAGAAATTCTCCACACTTACGGCGAAGTCCACTAGAGTCTCTAATTTATCTTCTCTGATAGCCGGGAGGCTGAAGATTTTCTCGATGAGGGTATGAACAATGGCTTCAGGCTGTCCAAACATCATCTTCAGGGTCTTCAATACACCTGGGACGTTAGAAGGATGTACCAACCGGCTCTTCACAGCTTCAAAGGCTCGTCCCTTTAGACTTTTTTTGCAGTCGAAAGATGTTCTCATCGTTGGTGAAGCCACACATGACCGTCGTGTTGTTGAATGTCGCTATGAATAAAGGCCAATCTTCAGGGTTACCAGAAAACTGTGGTAGCTCCTTGGGAACAGCCTGCCGAGCTGCGAGTTGTTTTTTGGTTAACGGGCAGCATTCTTCTCTTCACGTTCCGGTAAACGGTTGATGTTCTGAGGAACTTCACGGTTAACACTCTGTGGCGTGTCTACGAAAGCTCTGGATCGGAAGTTGGCAGACGGACCAGCAGCGAGGTTAAGGGTATCGTGAGCAAGCGAGCGTGGATCATCCGGTTGTGAGCGGTGACTTGATTGTGCTCGAGGGAGCCATCTTCTTACTACATCGGACTCGCTGGTCGTGTCTGATCCGCCTGAGGACCCACCTTCACTAGCAATCTCTTCCAAGAGCTTGTATTTCTCCTCCAAGTAGATTCGGTCTTGCTCCAACTTCTTCGCATTCAGGATTCGTTCTTCTTCCAGCTTCTGTAGTTTCAGTTTGGCAAGTGATTGTGAGGATCGGCTATACGCTTGGCTTGACCCTTGGGATGTCACCGAATTCGTCTTCCCTTTGTTCCTATCGGATAGGCACATGTTGGCCACCTGCAAGGGTAGCTCGACGGCTTTCAGTGGCTGAACATATGATCCTTTCGGCGGCGGTTTGTTGCTACCCTTAACCACATGCTTACTGACTTCCTTCGACGGAATACCCACTTGCTGTTGATCTTGAGGAACTTTCTCGACTGCCGAAGTCCTTACTTTCGCTGGCTTCTTCTTCTCGTTCTTCTTGGGCTCTGGATGTGATCCAATTTTGCTCGGCTTCGACGACTTGGGAGTCAGCAGATCACTTGGCTGAGAATGAACCAGAAGACCGCCATCTACTGCAGCCATTGACTTCTGTTTAGCACCGTCGTAGTGGTTCGGCAACGTCTTTGGACCTTCGATCAAATTTGCACAACCTGCACAACTCCAGGAGTACGTGTTCAATAGCTTGGGAGACTCCTACGCATGTAAAGTGGAACCATTTAATACAGTTGTCACACCTCACCATTTCTTCGGAGTCCACACCACGACAGGCTCTGCACGACCGACCGGGAAATGAAGCCTCCGGTTCAACCGTTTCATTGGTGACCACCACTAGTAAACCACCGAATGCACCACTATCACTGCCACCGGCAAGTCTGCCTGTATTCGACCGAGCTCGATTCGACATGACCGAATTTGGTGCGTTTGTTCGCTTATAAACGAATAAAATAAGTTGCTGGGAATTTGCCAACTAATAACGGCACGGGGGAGTGATTTCCGAACTCAATAAATCAAGCAACCGAAGACGTGGGATTTATGCTTTAATGTAGATATTATTTTATTCCTGCAATGGAATGTTATGTGTATGTGTTAGTTTACATGTTTTATCTTAATAATATAGATTGTTTTAGCCATTTGACTTTACGTTTTAGTCCTGTTGATGTGATACTTGCGGGTGATCAATACTTTTCAAGGAGTCATGCGAAACATTCAGTCGCTCTCTTAGCTGTGTACATAGCAGATTATCCGTACTATAGCCTATTAACTTCGTAATATAAGTCTAGATTAAGTTTCTCATTAGCATTTAAGCAAATAAATTTACCTTCACACGTAGGTTTAGAATGTAGGTAGGCTTTAGGTTAGGATAACTCCCTAGATTTTGGAAGGAACACTGTTGGAATTCTAGTATTAAAAACATTTAATCTCAGGTTTACCATATTAAATATATTAAAGCTAAGAAATACTACCTAATTGAGTTCGCACTATCTTCACAAACTTACAAATTAACTTTAACTTTTTTACTACCATATCCTATAAATTTAGATTTAGTTTTGATATAGAGTGTTTCGCGGTTTGTTGTTGTTTCGATAACAATAGCCAGATATTCAGCCAATGTTATCGGTAGGTAGGTGTTTACTGTATCTGGACGTACTGGTATGGGTGTATTAGGAATGTACGGATGGAAAGGTGCGCATACACGCCAGGGGCGTACTTAACACGCGAAGCGATAACTAGTTTATTCGATTGGTACGATACTGAGAGTTCAATACAGGCCCATGGACAGGGGTTTACAGATCATGCTGCACGGAGCACTTAGTATTTCCCATGTGTTTTCTGGTTTTGCCATTATTTTTCAACTTCAAAATCGTCAATATTTTCCAACTCAGAAGATCAAAGCAGCCCAAGCCTTAAAAGTGTTTGTTTTTTTTTATTGGAAAAGTTGAAAAATTGAAACTTACTCATTACTTCACTTGTTCACTTTTAAAAATAAAAAAAACAAAAAGCTAAAACACTCTTCCAAACAATCACTAGTAAACGCGAGCAAATCTCTTCAAATTTCACTAGGAAAATAGTAATCTTCATTTATATAATCGAAACTAATGAATTTGATCGAAAATAAACAGATTACGTTGGAAAATTGGTATCCACTTTATTAAATGAACAGTCTACGTGGACTCGGAGACGGAATAATCTTCACGAAACATTACTGAAAAATGCCTATCATGAGCATGATTAACTGCTCGAGTTTGCTACTCCCTTCTTGCTAGATCAGCTGTAATTATCCAGAAAACCAACAGATGATGCTTGGGACTAACACACATCTTCATTGTGCAAAAACTTGTGATCCCAAACTAAGGCAATACCGACGCCGGCCTCGCCCGAATGCAGGTCAAATAAGGAAAGGGTAGGAATGTGTTGACGCTTTATTGAAAGCCGAGAAATCCTCTGCACTTCCATAAGAAATTACTGGGATGTTGGATAAAAGGGTTGGGTTGACAGCAGAGTTCGTTTTGGTCAACGATACGCTGAATTCTTGTTTATCTTTATTTTCAGATCAGTCTCCATGTACTTGTTTTTGAAGAAAAGTACAAAAACAAATTAAAATATTCTTACCGATTTAAACCAACAGTAAAGATGCCCCAATAGCACTCACTAAGTGTGATAATGGTTTTCTTCATTTCGAAAACCAGTAGTTGTTAAGCTACACATAAAAGTCGATTTGAACCGATTTAATTTAACAGTAAAAATGCTTCTGCTTCCACACAAAAATTGTGATGGTGGATTACTTCGTTGGGAAAACAGATTGAGTTATTGAACTACGTCTCATCTGGATGTGCTTCGATGTTAGTGATACTGCTATTTTTGATTAGTTTGCAGCAATTCGTATATCTCGTGCTACGACAGGAAAGGGCCCAACCCTGATGATCAGCATTCCCTTTAATTTACCACGGCGAAACAAACTTAATTCAATGTTTGAGTTCAATCGGACATGGTTTATAAATGCTTCTAATCGATCAAAGTTTTGACACCCATGCAAAAATCTAAAATCGAAATTTGTTTTTCGATGGGAAATGACTTAAAAATACCAAAACCTTCGGGATTAAAAATAACATAATTTAAAAACAAATGATAAATTCGATGTTTTCTCTTAGAAAATGTTTGGGACTGATGGAATTTTTTTCCATCGCATTTCAAAAACCAACATTTTTGCAAACATTTCATTAACCCAAAATATGCCACTTTGTCAAATTTGGGCTCACTCGGGTCTGGTTTAAGGATGCCTCTAATCGATCCAAATTTTGAATTTTCTGGAATTTTAGAGTTCAGATTAATTTACAGGGCAATTGATGAAATTGCTAGGAAATGTTCATTATAGTGTTTTAGTCCCCTATATATTACCCTTAACATCATCTTATATTTGGTGTGTGATATTTCATTGGGGAGGTTCTTTCAGGCCTAAAAATTATCAAATAAAAAAAATCGATTTTTCCAAAAAAAAAAAAATATTTAAAATAATTTTTTTGTATTTTTAAGTCATCTGTCATTGAGAAACGAACTTCGATTTGCAATTTTTCCTTCTATCCCCATTGGGAAAATATTCATCAGTAAAAATGTCAAAACATTGATCAATCAGAGGCATCCCTAAACCATATCCGATTGAGCTCAAATTTTGCATACACTGTGCGAACAAATCGAGAGGAATTCATAGGAATATCGTATGGAAATTTGCCAGAAGATATTATTGCAAATTTCATACGATTGTCTAATGTAAAGACGTTCTTTGGACCATCGTATGAAAATTGTCGTCGCAGAAAAAAAAAGTTGCAATCGGGATTCGAACCATGAACCTCGGGATCCAGAGATAGTTCCGATCGTATGAATATCGTGCGGATAATTTCCTGAGTGTACACACTTAGAAACTATGAATTTTACACGAGACGTAATTCATGTTTGTAAAAAGTCTGGAAACGTAAACAAAGATTTCGTGTAAAATTATGTCTCATGAAACTGACACATACGCAATTCGACGAAAGATGTGTTTGATTGAATTTATTTTCTCATCTCTTTCAACTCATTCTTACGTACTAAAGAACGCTTGCGCCGGCGTCGGTGGTGCAGTGGTAAGCGTGACAGCTACTTGGCAACCCAGTGGGTCTGGGTTCAATCCCAGTCGACGTCGGTGGTTTTTCTGAGGCGAAAAAATCTGGTCACGTCTTCCTTCGGAAGGGAAGTAAAGCCGTTGGTCCCGGCTCATATTCATGAGTCGTTAGGTAGGGTCCAGGTGGTGGAGTCGTCTTCCTGGCGTCGGTGATTGTCACCATGTGAGGAAATAGGCCGACGTAAAATAAAGAAAAAATAAAGGTCTCTGGGGACAGAAATTTACATGACATTTTGGTAGTGTGTAGGGTCATACTTTGGAGTAACAAAAATTGTGCAATGTCGTTTTTTGAAAATCGGAAATTAAATCCTCGCTTTTCGTTTTATGTTTTTTTTTAACCGTGTGTGACATATTGACGAGATTTATTTTTTTGTTTGAAAGGCCTATCAATACCGTTATGTATGGAATATGACATCGTTCAAATGGCCGCCTCGGCTTCGCTTAGTGGCGTGCATCCGAGAGGCCCAATTTTGCATGACTCTGGCGCACAACTCGGGGGGAATATCATTGATGGATTGAGTAATGTTGGCTTTGAGGGCATCGGTGGTTTGCGGCTTATTGACATATACCTGCGACTTAACATAACCTCACAAGAAAATGTCTAGCGGGGTTCAATCACACGATCTTGGTGGCCAGTTGACATCGCCTCCGCGCGAAGTAATCATGGCCGGAAATTGCTCATGCGGAATATCGATTGTTTCTGTTTCTGTTGGAACCACATATCGTTCACATCCGGCCAAAAGAAGCCGGCAATCATCGACCTGTTGTGCTCTCCGATGACAGTGATGGTCTCGGCAGCCTCGTTTTCGAAGAAGTACGGACCGATGACGCCTCCTGCCCAAAATGCACACCAAACAGTGACTTTCTGGGGATGCATTGCCACCTGGTGAACTTCATGTAGATTAGCCTTGTCCCAAATTCGACAATTCTGCTGGTTCACATACCCGTTCACACAGAAATGGGCTTCGTCGCTAAAGATGGTTTTTCGGACAAAATCTTGGTCTGTTTCCAACTGCTCCATAACCCAATCAGCGAACACCCGGCACTCTCTATGATCGTTAAGCTTGACCTCCTGGCTCAATTAGATCTTGTATGGGTGCAGACCAAGAGGCTGAGTTCTTGTCCGCGGGTTCTTCTACAGACTTTCGCGCACAGCGGCGATATTCTCGGCAGACCTTGCGTTCCGCTGCCGTACGGATGGTGGATGAGCTTTCATCGAACCAGTTTTCTCGAATTTGTTCACCACATTTCGAATAGTCCTCTCGGTAGGAAGATTAATGTGACCGTAAAATGGGCGAAGCGCTCAGAACACCTATTTTGATAAAACAATTTTATCATTTGCACGTGTTGTTGGACGTTTTAACCGTCCATGGTGTTTGGTAAGACACATTGAATAAATGATAGCTAATTTGACTCTTGTAGCTTCAACAATATGGCCGCAATCAACTGTCAAAGTTAGGAAATTTCTATTGGAAAACCTTGTATATATTCTACTGTTTGAAGTGGTGAGATTCGAAGACCGAAGCGACTCCTGCCATTGATGAAACGAGAGAAGTTACACAGCAAAGAGATGACTTCTCTGTGCAAATCAAATGGAGAGTCGCGTCACTGCTGCACGACCACCCTTCACCCTACAAAATGACAAGATCCAACCCGACCCCGGGAACAACCTCCAGTGTTTGATATTCTTAGCAGACCTTCCGCATTCTATTCCCTTATAAATACTTATATCGCGCCGGTCTTAAGTAACACTTTTCTGTGACTGTGTGTACCATTCGGAACAGTCAAATCTGTATCTAAATTTTATTTCGTTTAGGGTAAGAGCTTTAATCATTGCCATATGGCTTCAGACAATACAAGTTATGATGGTAATTTATAATTTCATAAAATGCTACAGATGCAAACAACAGTATCCAGTATTGGCAGCCCATAGCAATAATCAACACGCTTTTCGGTAATCATGCAATCTACCATAAGCAAAACAGGAATTTTGGTTATTCATTCATTAAAATTAATGAAGAAATAACAACATAACTTGTCACGCAAATGAAAAGTGCACTTTTAGTCGTTATCTATAAGGATTACGTAACTTTGTTTTAAGCTAGTACCACACCTGATATCAGTGCCTTTACATAAACGTACTACGACGTGGCAAACAAAAATAAAAGTGCAGAATGTGTGACACTTCAACTCCTTTTGCAAGGTGGCTGCCCACCTGGTAAGATGACAAATTTGACCTGCGGGAGGAGATTAATGAAAAAATAAAATTCAAAACTTGATTTGGAATTTTGAGAGAGTTAAATATATGTTTCATCTATTCTTGTATTTCTGGCCAACGTTATCTGTCAAAACTCATTCCAAACGAACAAAACTGGAGCAACATTAGAATAGGGCCTTGTAAGCAAATTGCAAATCAACAACGGGAAAGTCTCCCCTTCACGATGGTGTCATTCTTTTGTATGAGCGACCCAAAGCGCTTTGTTTACAAATGCTGCTAGGCTCGTATGTTCCCTCCAGTATTGTTCACTAGACCATTTTGCCAGATGACAGGAGAAAGGTTACTTTTGCTGATATTGATGTTGCATTCACAGCAGCAGCACGCTGCTTCCTGTCAAATTCAAATTTCATTCATGAATGTAGAAATCAGCTGATTAGAAATGTCTCGTAAAATGCTCTATTCGAACGAATTTTGACGGTTCGATTGGAACTTCTCGGTGACAGTCGTCGGTACTTTAACTTGTTTACAATTTGTCGTATCGCATAATCCAACAGATTCGAATATCTCCCTCTACAGCGAGGGGCACGCAGTGAACATTAATTCGGACACAGTCAAAACATAATTATATAAGATAGTTTAATTATACTGTACTTATTTTGGAATCCATTAATTACAGTCAAATATTTGTTACTTAAATGCATTCATAATATTTTCAGTACCATTAATTATTGTCAATACTTTTAAGTACGTTCATTACTCCAACATAGTATTCATTACTAGCATTACAGTTAAATCAAAGTTCATTAATTACGGTTTTACGGGATATTAAGTGCCTCACTCTCTATTGACTTAGAAGTGGATTTTTTAAATTGAAATGTTTTATATGATTTATATGATGAAGTTTGTATTGATGATGATGAGTATTTTTGTGAGATCAGTGTTGGAAAAATCATTTTCAAAAAACGTTTAATCTTTGCTCATTGCAAAGATATATCGTCGAGGAACTTCGCACTCAAAAGTTCGCGAACGAAATACAATCCAAAGTTCATGAAAGCGCAGAGTGAGGAAACGTTTTATTTCTCATCGAGAAAGATCTTTTGTTTCTCCATCTCACAATGTTTCACTCGTATTCGAGATCCGATCCAACCAAATATCTCCTCGGCTTTGTTCTTTTTCTCTAGCGAGTATGTGTACGCGATGTTCACGCGAGTTTTGATGTTTGTTTTTAAGTATTGTGCCCATGCAAAGTTCGAGTGGTAGGAAACGTCTGCTGGAATGGCGTGATGCATTGAATTCAACCCAACCTCCCCGGCCATACAGTCAGCAATCGAACATTTATCAGGTTGAAGAGAGTGTATAGATTTATGCAAGATATCTTCTTGTCTAGATTCCATCGCAGCAAGCCGTGCTTTGAAACTGACGTGTTTTGTTTTTGCTGCGTCGTTTTCGCGAAAAAAAAATATCAAAGAATAATTCGTAATTCAACTTAAACTAACAGTAAAATCATAAAATTTCCGTGTGCTTTGTGTAAGACGTAGTGAACACAATCGATTCCCTCCCGAAATGTGTGAGTGTCGGTAGTATTTTCCCGTTTTTTTTTTGTTGTTTTGTGCTTCGCCCCCGCACCCGGAAGAAGAGTTTCATCAGCTTAGTTTTTGTTATTAGTGGTAGTATTGTGACACTCGGGTATAAATTATTATATTAGAATGTTTCTCCGCTTTGTCGCGAGTGAATCGATGATTATTAGCAGTTTTGAAGTTCGATATAGAGTCGCATCATAGCGGGGATTTTGATTATTTACGTGTGGAGTGTGGAGTGAAAAAAAAGAAGACTAGTGCAAAGTAGAGAACGGCCATTTGCTGGTCAGAAGCTGCAAACGAAGACAACGCGCATGCGCGTGTGAAAGGCTGGCACATATTTTCAGATGTATTCACCACGTGGTGTATAGAGTATTGTTATCCAGGTTGCATATCTAACGGGCGGTTAGGCAACGTTAATTTTTGCGCTTATTTTGTCGCGAGTGTATGAATTTAATTACGAATCAACGTCGAAAATTGTTATTTTTACGAATGAACAAGCTAGTGTCATTAAGGATGGGTGAGATCTATCTGATTATAACTGTACAACAATAAACCTATTTTCAAATAATACTAAATACGTGCCTGGTTTGGAAATTTTACATTTCCAAATCTGGA
>JAHHFK020004794.1:0-29689 GCA_024533555.2 Aedes koreicus | reverse complement strand
TTTTTACCAGATTCGCTAGAAGATAAAGAATAATAACTTTTGCTCAAAGAAGCGCTGTTGCATATTTTTCTACTGTAGTGGATGTGATTACTAACCATGTCAAAAATAAGGAGTATTAACGACATACACGACCGTCCTTTTCCAATATAAATTAAAGGTGTGCATAATTTTCAAGTGTTTGAGACTAGAAATCACAGCTATCTAAACAAAAAATGGTCTAAATTGCTAACCAAAGGATGCTGCAAGAAGCAAGCATTTGCTTAAAATAGCACGCATAAGGCTTTAATAGTTTTTGAGATTCATGCTCAGCAAAAAACGCGAAGTGAGAGGGACTCGGTCGTGGGTATGTCCTTAGAGAAAACTCATTGTCTAGATGTATGAGCTATACTACACAAAGGTTAACTACAAATTTTAATTTTTGATGGTCCATTCCATAAAATTGTTTCTGTAAGGTGAAGCTTACTATGGCAATAAAATCGTCACTATCTAGGCTGATTTGCATTCCCACTTCGAAGTTTTGAACGCACAAATCGTAGAAACTACAAAGGTTTCACACGCCAAACTTCTTTACAGAATTCTTGCTGCACTTCAGCATACCTGTCATCAGTTTTTTTCGATTTGTGGCTTCAAAATTCAAAGTAGGGATGTGCAAATCCGCTAGGATGGTGGCTTTTCTAGCAATCCAGTGACCTTCACCTTAATGGTAATCAACAATCTCCGGAAATTTCCTGTCTGTCTTTGAATTTAGGAAAAAAATAAAACCACCTGAAAAAATAAAACATAAAATGGAACTCACTTGAAATTGAAAGGAATTTTATTATAATTTTATGTAAACTCTTGAAAAAAATATTATTATATAAACAATGAGCTGTATTGACAAGAGATTTGAATTTCGCGTCATATGCATCAATTTACTGGAGTTTTTGTGTACATAGATGAAAATCCTTTTATGGTAGACTCTTAACAATAAACACAATGATTGTTGTAGTGACTGGATTATTATTTTATCATAATTTTAAATCATCTAATAGTTAAGAGATCTTTTGGTTTTCATCGTTTCTTAACACAATATTAAAACGCATGCCTTTAAATTGACGATAGTATAAATCAGGTATGATTTTCAAGGAGCTTCAATTTACTGTAGTTTGACAATTTTTCATGACATTTTGTATATTTCATTTGAACCAAATTGAACATAATTGATGTCCAAAATTGGTGGCTAAAGGAAAAAAATTATGATATTTTAACTGTTTTTTTTTACAACCAACGAAACATTTCTGTTGCCACCAGCCAATGGTTTTAAAACAGAATTTCGTTGAAACTTCTAGCCTGACTATTGCATACAAATGACGTTAATTGCATGGAATCCAGTTATAACAATGGATACTAAATGCGCACAATCAGAGATTACCTTACTTACTTTTGCAGGTCCAATTTTCCTACAGGACGCAATCTGCGCCACAATGTTTGGCCAATGTTTCCAGTTTCTCGACCGTCCTACACTTCCTAGGTCTTACTCCACTTGGTCTAACTACCTGGCTTGCTACGCTCCCCTGCGTCTTCTATTAGCAGTGTGATTCATGGGAAACACATTTTTTGCGGGACGATTGTTGTCTGGCATCCTAACAACTATGCACGACTTCAGGCTATTAAGTGTCTCCGAATTTCTTTGCTGCAGTTGTTATCCGACGTCACCATACGCGGTACACAAGCTCATCTACCACCTTGAACTCACCTCCGTCGATAATCACACCTTTGCGTGGACGAGCTTCCATTGCGCTCGATTTCTCCTGCCAGCAGACACATAGTCTTCGACGTGGCTCGACCTTGTTCTAACCCCTCAGCCTGGTTTCAGCCTGATGTACTGCTCAGTAACCACCTGCAACATTCTCCCCTACAATGTCCATGTCGTCTGCGAAGCAAAGGAATCGACTATAGCCCGCCCGTTTCCTAACACCTTCTAGCGTCCCATAGCCTTGTCGAAGTCGTTTGCGTATTAACGCACCCGATATAACATAGCACTGTACACCATCCGGCCTTGATGCCATGTATGCGGCCTTGAAATCGCTGAATATAGTATATAGGAGGATGCACAGAACTTGAAATTCACGACATTTTTGGAGAATCTGCCGGCAACGTATGGATTTGGTCTGTTGTCGATCAAATGTTCACAAAAACATGGCTTGATAACTTCCCACAAAATCTGCTTGCAATCGGCGTAGATGGCTGAAGATGATCTTGGGAAAGCACTTTTGTAGGCCGCGTTGGGAATAGTGATCGCTTGATAGTTTTACACACCAACTTGTCACCCTCTTTGTATATTGAGCTCTCTTTCACTCCTCCGGTAGCTCGGTGCAGACAATTTGCCGACCTATCCGGGCTCATTTTTATAAGTTCCGCTCCGATACTATCCATTCCAGCTGCCTTGTTGTCCTTAAACTGTTTGATGGCATCCTTTAGTTCGCGTATTGCGGGAATTGGCACATCTCCACCGTTCCGATGAATCATTTCTCCTGCTGTCTTCATGTTCCGCCTCTGTGTCATTCAGATGTTTATCGTAGTGCTGCTTTCACCTTCCGATCAACTCACGTTCATCCTACCGCCAACATTATTCCGACACATTTCGGCTCGTAGCACTAAGCTTTTGCGGGATGTGTTGAGCTTTTTGTAGAACTTTCGTGTTTCTTGAGAACGATACAGCTGCTCCATTTCTTCGTACTCCAACTTCTGCAGGCGGCGCTTCTAATCTCGAAAAAGATGAGTTCGCTTTTGTGTGTATCGCTCCACATTTTGATAGGTTCCTTGCTGCAGAATTATCCCTTTACGGAGATAAACGCATTTAAAGGTTTCCAGAGCCCACCTGATGGAAAATTTAGGGTTCTAGTAATTTTTTTCGGACCAAAACCGGGTTTTCGAAAATCGACGATTTGAAACACCCTATTTAAGCGATTAGACGCTTATTTACGGAGATAAACGCATTTAAAGGTTTCCAGAGCCCACCTGATGGAAAATTTAGGTTCTAGTAATTTTTTTTGGACCAAAACCGGGTTTTCGAAAATCGACGATTTGAAACACCCTATTTAAGCGATTAGACGCTTATTTACGGAGATAAACGCATTTAAAGGTTTCCAGAGCCCACCTGATGGAAAATTTAGGTTCTAGTAATTTTTTTCGGACCAAAACCGGGTTTTCGAAAATCGACGATTTGAAACACCCTATTTAAGCGATTAGACGCTTATTTACGGAGATAAACGCATTTAAAGGTTTCCAGAGCCCACCTGATGGAAAATTTAGGTTCTAGTAATTTTTTTCGGACCAAAACCGGGTTTTCGAAAATCGACGATTTGAAACACCCTATTTAAGCGATTAGACGCTTATTTACGGAGATAAACGCATTTAAAGGTTTCCAGAGCCCACCTGATGGAAAATTTAGGTTCTAGTAATTTTTTTTGGACCAAAACCGGGTTTTCGAAAATCGACGATTTGAAACACCCTATTTAAGCGATTAGACGCTTATTTACGGAGATAAACGCATTTAAAGGTTTCCAGAGCCCACCTGATGGAAAATTTAGGTTCTAGTAATTTTTTTCGGACCAAAACCGGGTTTTCGAAAATCGACGATTTGAAACACCCTATTTAAGCGATTAGACGCTTATTTACGGAGATAAACGCATTTAAAGGTTTCCAGAGCCCACCTGATGGAAAATTTAGGTTCTAGTAATTTTTTTTGGACCAAAACCGGGTTTTCGAAAATCGACGATTTGAAACACCCTATTTAAGCGATTAGACGCTTATTTACGGAGATAAACGCATTTAAAGGTTTCCAGAGCCCACCTGATGGAAAATTTAGGTTCTAGTAATTTTTTTTGGACCAAAACCGGGTTTTCGAAAATCGACGATTTGAAACACCCTATTTAAGCGATTAGACGCTTATTTACGGAGATAAACGCATTTAAAGGTTTCCAGAGCCCACCTGATGGAAAATTTAGGTTCTAGTAATTTTTCGGACCAAAACCGGGTTTTCGAAAATCGACGATTTGAAACACCCTATTTAAGCGATTAGACGCTTATTTACGGAGATAAACGCATTTAAAGGTTTCCAGAGCCCACCTGATGGAAAATTTAGGTTCTAGTAATTTTTTTCGGACCAAAACCGGGTTTTCGAAAATCGACGATTTGAAACACCCTATTTAAGCGATTAGACGCTTATTTACGGAGATAAACGCATTTAAAGGTTTCCAGAGCCCACCTGATGGAAAATTTAGGTTCTAGTAATTTTTTTCGGACCAAAACCGGGTTTTCGAAAATCGACGATTTGAAACACCCTATTTAAGCGATTAGACGCTTATTTACGGAGATAAACGCATTTAAAGGTTTCCAGAGCCCACCTGATGGAAAATTTAGGTTCTAGTAATTTTTTTCGGACCAAAACCGGGTTTTCGAAAATCGACGATTTGAAACACCCTATTTAAGCGATTAGACGCTTATTTACGGAGATAAACGCATTTAAAGGTTTCCAGAGCCCACCTGATGGAAAATTTAGGTTCTAGTAATTTTTTTCGGACCAAAACCGGGTTTTCGAAAATCGACGATTTGAAACACCCTATTTAAGCGATTAGACGCTTATTTACGGAGATAAACGCATTTAAAGGTTTCCAGAGCCCACCTGATGGAAAATTTAGGTTCTAGTAATTTTTTTTGGACCAAAACCGGGTTTTCGAAAATCGACGATTTGAAACACCCTATTTAAGCGATTAGACGCTTATTTACGGAGATAAACGCATTTAAAGGTTTCCAGAGCCCACCTGATGGAAAATTTAGGTTCTAGTAATTTTTTTTGGACCAAAACCGGGTTTTCGAAAATCGACGATTTGAAACACCCTATTTAAGCGATTAGACGCTTATTTACGGAGATAAACGCATTTAAAGGTTTCCAGAGCCCACCTGATGGAAAATTTAGGTTCTAGTAATTTTTTTTTCGGACCAAAACCGGGTTTTCGAAAATCGACGATTTGAAACACCCTATTTAAGCGATTAGACGCTTATTTACGGAGATAAACGCATTTAAAGGTTTCCAGAGCCCACCTGATGGAAAATTTAGGTTCTAGTAATTTTTTTTTGGACCAAAACCGGGTTTTCGAAAATCGACGATTTGAAACACCCTATTTAAGCGATTAGACGCTTATTTACGGAGATAAACGCATTTAAAGGTTTCCAGAGCCCACCTGATGGAAAATTTAGGTTCTAGTAATTTTTTTTTGGACCAAAACCGGGTTTTCGAAAATCGACGATTTGAAACACCCTATTTAAGCGATTAGACGCTTATTTACGGAGATAAACGCATTTAAAGGTTTCCAGAGCCCACCTGATGGAAAATTTAGGTTCTAGTAATTTTTTTTGGACCAAAACCGGGTTTTCGAAAATCGACGATTTGAAACACCCTATTTAAGCGATTAGACGCTTATTTACGGAGATAAACGCATTTAAAGGTTTCCAGAGCCCACCTGATGGAAAATTTAGGTTCTAGTAATTTTTTTCGGACCAAAACCGGGTTTTCGAAAATCGACGATTTGAAACACCCTATTTAAGCGATTAGACGCTTATTTACGGAGATAAACGCATTTAAAGGTTTCCAGAGCCCACCTGATGGAAAATTTAGGTTCTAGTAATTTTTTTGGACCAAAACCGGGTTTTCGAAAATCGACGATTTGAAACACCCTATTTAAGCGATTAGACGCTTATTTACGGAGATAAACGCATTTAAAGGTTTCCAGAGCCCACCTGATGGAAAATTTAGGTTCTAGTAATTTTTTTTGGACCAAAACCGGGTTTTCGAAAATCGACGATTTGAAACACCCTATTTAAGCGATTAGACGCTTATTTACGGAGATAAACGCATTTAAAGGTTTCCAGAGCCCACCTGATGGAAAATTTAGGTTCTAGTAATTTTTTTTGGACCAAAACCGGGTTTTCGAAAATCGACGATTTGAAACACCCTATTTAAGCGATTAGACGCTTATTTACGGAGATAAACGCATTTAAAGGTTTCCAGAGCCCACCTGATGGAAAATTTAGGTTCTAGTAATTTTTTTTTGGACCAAAACCGGGTTTTCGAAAATCGACGATTTGAAACACCCTATTTAAGCGATTAGACGCTTATTTACGGAGATAAACGCATTTAAAGGTTTCCAGAGCCCACCTGATGGAAAATTTAGGTTCTAGTAATTTTTTTTGGACCAAAACCGGGTTTTCGAAAATCGACGATTTGAAACACCCTATTTAAGCGATTAGACGCTTATTTATTAGTGAGGCAACAATTTCTAGCGTAAAGTGTATTGCCGCTAATTCAGCGACATATACGGAACAAGGAGCTTGAAGTTTACGATTGGCGCTATAAATTTCATTAAATATACCAAAGCCTGCTGACTCCTCTATCAAAGATCCGTCAGTGAAGAACGATTTAGTGGAATCAACTTGGCCAAACTTTGCAGCAAATATCACCGGAGCAATCATAGGACGATGATGCTCTGGGATTCCATGAAGCTCCTGCTTCATGGATAAATCAAAATGAACCGAATTATCGAAATCGGAGAAGCAAACACGATTGGAAATGTTCGGCGAAGGGCTGACATCCTGTGTTATGTACAAATGGTACAAAGTCATGAAGCGAGTTTGAGGATTCAACTCAAGAAGCTTCTCAACATTTTCGATTACCTGGGGGTTCATTACTTCACACCTGGTGAGGAGCCGGAGAGATAACTCTGTAAACCGATCCGAGAGTGGCAACATGCCGGCCAGCACTTCAAGACTCATGGTGTGAGTCGAGTGCATACAACCTAACGCGATACGAAGACACCGATATTGAATACGTTCCAGTTTTATGATGTGCGACCGAGCCGCTGACTGAAAACAAAAACTACCGTATTCGATAACCGACAAAATCGTTGTCCGGTACAACGTTAGAAGATCTCGCGGATGCGCTCCCCACCAGGTCCCGGTAATTGTTCGAAGAAAGTTGATCCTTTGCTGGCACTTTCGCTTCAGATACTCAATGTGGGATCTCCAGGTACACTTTGAATCGAACCAGACCCCAAGATATTTAAAGGACATTGAATGAGTTATCGGCTTACCCCAAATTTGAAGCTTCAGTTGTGCTGGGTTATGCTTCCTTGAAAAAACTACCAACTCAGTTTTCTCCGTAGAGAATTCGATACCTAGCTCTAGAGCCCAAGTAGACAAATTGTCTAAGGTATCCTGTAAGGGTCCTTGCAGATCGACCCCATTGGGTCCCGTGACAGACACTACGCCGTCATCTGAATTTTTCCACCGTACAGTTGTCACTAGACAACCGTCAATGTCTTTGACATAAAAAATATACAAAAGGGGCTTAAACATGATCCCCGGGGAGACCCATGTAGCTAAATCGGGAAGCTGTAGAGGTTCCATGAGAGAAGCTCATATGTTTCTCTGACAGCAAATTGTACAAAAAATTATTCATTAATGGTGAAAAGCCACAAGCGTGGAGTTTATCTGAAAGAACTTCAACAGATACTGAATCAAAAGCCCCTTGATATCCAAGAAAACAGAAGCCATTTGCTCTTTTTTAGCAAAAGCTAACTGAATATCTGTGGAAAGCAACGCGAGACAGTCGTTCGTTCCCTTACCCCTACGGAAACCATATTGAGTATCTGAAAGCAGGTTGTTCGTCTCAACCCATTTGTCCAGACGGAAGAGGATCATTTTCTCCAACAACTTTCGAATACAGGATAACATCGCGATGGGTCGATAGGAGTTGTGGTCGGACGCGGGTTTACCAGGTTTTTGAATGGCGATAACTCTCACCCGCCTCCAATCATCCGGTACAATGTTGAGCTCCAAAAACTGATTAAACAAGTTCAACATGCGCCTCTTCGCGACGTCTGGAAGGTTCTTAAGCAAGTTGAACTTGATCCTATCAGCCCCTGGAGCCGTATTGCCACACGAAAGGAGTGCGAGAGAGAACTCTACCATTGAAAAAGGTTGGTTGTTCTCATCTATCGAATTCGTGGTTTCGCGAGGAATCATCCGTGCCGGCACAGAATCTGGACAAACTTTTCGCGCGAACTTGAGGATCCATTGGTCCGAGTACTCTTCGCTCTCGTTGTTCGTAGTTCGGTTACGCAATCTTCGCGCCGTGTTCCAAAGAGTACTCATCGACGTCTCGCGCGATAGCCCGTCCACGAATCTTCGCCAGTAACCGCGTTTCTTGGCCTTGATGAGACTCTTAAGTTCGCGTTCGAGAGCCGTGTATACTTCGAAGTGCTCAGGTATTCCACGTCTACGGAAAACTTTAAACGCGTCGGCCTTTTTACGGTAAACCTCGGTGCACTGTTGATCCCACCATGGAGAAGGAGGTTTCCTACGAAATGACGTTCCTGGAACTGGTCGAGTTTGAGCTTGAAGCGCGTTGTCTAAGATCAGGTTGGAGAGGAAGTTATATTCCTCCAGCGGTGGAAGCTCTTCTACCGTCGTTACGGCTTCCTCTACTGCTGTCCTGAACTTTGTCCAATCGATGTAACGGGTAAGATCATACGCGACGTTGATGGATTCCGACGGATTGAACCCGGTGGCAATCGAAATTTTTATGGGCAAGTGATCACTACCGTGGGGATCTTGAATCACATCCCATGTGCAATCCAACGATAATGAATTCGAACAAAGTGTGAGGTCTAATCTACTGCCAATTGAGGATGGACCAGCTAAACGTGTTACTTCTCCATTGTTAAGAACTGTCATATTGAAGTTGTCACAGAGGTCATATAACAAGGAAGACCGGTTGTCGTCGTACAGTTCTCCCCAGCCTGTACCGTGAGAGTTAAAATCTCCCATGATCAACCGCGGAGCAGGAAGAACCGAACAAATATCTGAAAGTTGTTTTTGGTTTATTGAGGCTCTAGGAGGAATATAAACGGAAGCAATGCAAAGGCTTTTATTTTTAATAACAGCCTGACATGCGACAACTTCAATACCTGGAATAGGAGGAAAATTCACTCTATAGAAGGAGTAGCACTTTTTGATCCCCAAAAGTACTCCTCCTCCACGTGAATCCTCACGATCAAGACGAATAATGTTGAAATCATGAAACGGAAGATCGATTTCGGGAGAGAGCCATGTTTCACAAATAGCAAATGCATCACAACCGGTATTGTGAGCCAAAAATTTGAAAGATTCCAATTTAGGAACAAAACTTCGACAATTCCACTGCAGAACAGTGATCAAATCCCCGACCTCATTTGGAAAATTATCCATCGAAGGAAATGATAGCTGCAAGGAGGGGCCACTTAATTGTCAATTGCTTCAAGAAAGTCTTCACTGTGGGAAGCATTGCCAATACAATGCTTTTGAGAGGGTCAGAAATTTCAAGGTACTTGAAGATACCTTCGACAATGTTATCAAATGAGAACAGCCCGCTTGAGGAGGGGGCTTCTGTTCTTAAAAGCGGGGCATCAGGGCTTTTGGATGTCCCCGGGAGAGATGGAAAGTCCTGGGTGTAGTTAGTACTACGAAAACCAGGAGGAATTGGATTTTCCTTTTTCCCACCTTTTTTTGAAGTAGGCATGCTGGTCTCGGGCTTCTTTTCAGCAACTTTCCGTGGGCGGACGCGTCTTCGCTTCCGTGGGGCACCTTCCGGAAAACTGCACGATGTTCCCTCTTCAGCCAAATCAAAGTCAGACTCGTCATCTGACAGAGGAGCAAAGGGATTTGTATTGGCATCGGGTGATGGTGTGGCTTTTTTCACCATTTCGGCGAAAGATTGCCTGGAACGCTGTTTTAGCGAGCGTTCCAATTGTTCCCCGCGTTGTTTGTACGCCGGGCACGACGAGAGAGCATGAGGAGGAGTTCCCTTACAGAAAGCGCATTTTGGTGTGCTGTCTGCGCAGGCGCCATCCTCGTGTTTCTCCCCGCAGTTGGAGCAGCGTGCCTTATTGCCGCAATGGGAGGTCGTATGTCCCATCTGCTGGCATTTTTGGCAGGTCATGACCCGAGGTACGAACAACCGCACAGGTAGTCGAAGTTTTCCCAACTCGACGTATTGAGGGAGGAGCTGAGCCAGAGAAGGTCACACGAAACGAGTCTGACGGTGTAAACTTCTTTTCACCCTTAGTGATCGATACTGTGCCAAGTCTTATCACATCCAGTATCTTCACTGGAGAAAGCAGGTGGTTCTTAAATCGACCAACCCCTGTTTCAGCAGGATCTCAGGGTTCACACTCGTTTCGGTGACCACACCTTCAATTTCAATACCCCGAGCTGGGATATACACCCGATACTCGAGTGTAAAAAGCTGAGAGACAGCAATCTCGTTAGCTTGCTTAAGGTTGGACACAACGACCCGAAGTTTATTCGGTCTCACTTTTATTATCTCGGTCACGGCCGAGAATCGCTTCGTCAGATCGTTGGAGATCTGATATACGTTAAGAGGTTTCGTTTTGGGCTGAAAGAAGACAACCCATGGACCAGCTGAACCATCTGGATAAGCACGTGATCGGGTAACCTTATGAGCTACCCCATCATTTCGCGCCATAGATGATTCGTCTTCCGACAAATCATCCATGGCTCTCACGTGGGAGTTTATGACGCTCAAACCCTCACGCAATTAAAAATAATCGAACACAGAAAAACAAACTAAAGCTAAAAACACTCTCTCACACACACACGCACTCACTCAAAATTAAATTATAATGTATTCAGGAGAAACAAAAACTTATCTTATATGTATCACTGATCTGCTGCAGCCGGTCAACGAATGTGCTACTGCTGCTGAGCGACGATGTGTGGCCGCTTGTACGGGCTAGATGTGGAGCTCAGCGATGATGAAAATGATGACGATGATGAAGACGCTGGTCGGTGGTGCTTGGCAGATGAACGATTGCACGCTACACACGATGGACTGCTGGTGTGCGTGCCGTGAATAGATGCGGAGCAATATGGCTATTCGATTGCTAATTGCAATTAATAGCGTCGTTGCACTGATTAACACACGTTTTCTTCTTCAGAAAAAAGCAAAACTCGATATCAACTGCGATGAGGACACTATCGAGAGAAAAAAAAAACTGCACTTGGAAACAACGCGTGACAAACTTCCAAAGCAACGGAGAGCGTACACCTAATCACTTTTCGTTCTACTTGAAATTAAACGCTATTCACGGCGGGACAATTTTACTCTTTTTTGAATTGCTTTTGGCTCAGTTTCGTCAAAAGTGGAGTCACTAATATAAACATATCCAAAAAAAAAATAAAATTTTACTCACAGGCTTTGTTTGTAGTGTTTGTTGTTGTTATTTAACGTAAGCAAACATTATTATAACACGAAACGGATCCTTCAACTGCCCAATTGTTTGATTCATCGTAGGATGAATATACGAACAATGAGATTAATATGAGAGGCAGTTTACCTACCATTCGACTCAGCGTGTGTGTGTGTGTGTGTGTGTGTGGGGGGGGGTGGGTGGGTGTGTGTGTGTGTGTGTGTGTGTGTGTGTGTGTGTGTGTGTGTGTGTGTGTGTCGAGTGGTCCAGTTTTGTACTGCAACGATTATATTCGAAAATTACACAAATTCTCCATTTACTATAACTACACACTTTTCAACGAACATGTACTTATTAAGCATCTTGAATCCATATCGATAATCAAAATTGACACTTAGGATTGTCTTATTATGCATTCTATGGACTGATTATATGAAATTTCTAATATTTATGTAATTTCCCCTTTTATTTAACTAACATAAACAGGTCGTTAGAGACTATTAATGGCAATATTTTAATCAAATCGATGAACAATACGTTCAGGATTGACAAATAGTTCATTTTATAAACTGAATGTATGACATATCGAATATTCCTGGATCTTTCTGGAATTTCTTATGAAAATATGTATCCAGTACAATATTGGCCGCATTTGAGTTCGTAATCCTGGTGAAGTGTAAGAAGGGTTCAGTCTAACCATCGGTGGATTAATTCGGGATTTTATTTATTTTTTCACCTACTCCACCATCTCCTTTTCACTTCGATCAGGCCCAACTTGTCTGATCTCTATTTGCAGGATATCCACAGAAAAGGAGGCATGCCGATGCTCAGAAAAAAAAACGTATTACCTACCGAGGCAGACAAAAGCGATCACCACTATTTACGAGTCTACGGTGATTAGATCATGCCGAACTATTCGGGGTGCGATGCAACTGGCGTTTGATGTTCTGTTGCTTGAAGAAGCGATCCCATGCTTTTGGCGGATAGTGCTAGTTACATACTTTTAGCGTATCGTTAACCAAAACGAACCCTGCTGCTAACCTTTTCTCAACTATCCAATATCCCAGTGAATTCTCTTGGAAATGCAGGCTTCCTCCAAAGCGAGTATCACGTCAACACGTTCCTTCGCATTCCCTACTTGACCAGCATTTGGACACGGCCGACGCCGGTATTGCGTCATAATGGGTCACCAGTTTTTACACATTGATGATGTATGTTAGTCCCAAACTTCATCTATTGGTTCTTTGTGTAAATAAAGCTGATCTGGCACTAACGGAGTAGTATCCGTGGGCGGTCTATCATGCTCATGGTAATGCTTTAAAAAAGAGTGAATAATGTTTTTCCTAACATAAAATAAATGCAAATATAATCAAGTCTTTAATTTTTCATTTCGAAAGAAGACTCATAATAAACCTATTTGTCCAAATATAACAATATTGTGACACCACAAATAAAAAAGTTACTCTGAATAAATAAGCACAAAATAGGGTGAACACTTTATTTCTGCCAGTATACACTCAGCTAGTGGTGTGCTCCATTTTTCAAGGACAAATTTGTGATCGTTTGCAAAAGGTTACATCCAATTTAGTTAAGATTTCGCAGAATGACAGGCAAATGAAAATCCAGATAGTTGCTACAAGAGGGGTTAGGCATGTAGATGTTAAAGGATTGTTGCAAACAGATTTCTTCCATAATACCATTGCTGGTCAACGGATGTTAGATTAAACACACTCCTTGGATACAATATGGAAACACATTGGCGGTCTTTTACTTTGAGTGTCTATGGGCCACACCACTTCAGATGGCATTTGCGAGCCAAATAAATTGTCAACGACTAACCCATACTAAGAAACCTCGGATTGCAACTGGCGGGGGGCAGTCAGTCGGAAACTAATTAATACTTCCTAGAAATACATTCCTTTGGTGCGTCTCCGGATTTATTCCGATTCCGGCCAAGCAAATTCCAATAACCGGTTCTTGGACAGCCAATATTTCAAACAGGCCTGCCGGCCGACTGTCTTCCGGTTTCGGGTGAGAGCGGATCAATCGCAATCAAAGCTGGGAAAGCTATTGCAATTGCTACCCGGACTGGACTCCGGAAGCGATGCGATGGTTGCAGCCAATCTAATCTCAATTTAACGTTATCTTCGCATCCGTATCTCTAATGGACGATAATGAAGTAAAAGCTAATTGAATGGTAATAGGCATGCATTCCGGGATTATTGGGCACTGTGTTCTGAGCTGCTGCTCCAATACCACACGTTCGCCACACTGAATCGAGGGAAATCGGTTTTAGTTTTACTGCCAATTGGATTCGCAGGGGGAGGGAAGTTTGGCATTTATGAGCCTACGCTGAAGGGAAGAAAAGCCACCAGCGCCATAAATTGCTGTTGTAATGTTCGGAGCCGTTTGATTGTGGTTGCAAATTCTATTAGGTCGATTGTGCGCTGACTTGATTCGATTGCGGTCGCGAGCATTTGAGCTTTTGTTTTCGGCCCCGTTGATGTCGAACAGTGGGAACCTATGATTGTTTTTTGGGAAATTTGAAGTGCGGCTAGGGTTGCAATTGTAAAGTTTGTTTATTTTTACTATTCGATAAGAAGATATAGAAAAAAGGTAGATTTTTATTTGATCATCCATGAACGAAGCAGTTATATTTGGCCATCAAGAAGCAGAACAGCGTAAATTACCTGCCAGTTTTCTAACTTACGAATCATTGAGGTTCGGCCGAGTCAGCAGTACACACTGTCCGGTTTCCTGTTGTCGACGAGGGAGAGGTTGCTCGCTTATCCAACGTATCGCACCCGTATCCAATTTCCGTTTCAAACTGATGGGACATAATGGGTGCACAATTAATTACATCGCCTTCCATGGTCGTTGACCAACGACGCAAAACCTAAAATGCAAAATTTCCCTAACACATGTGGACTCTGGGGCAGTGTACTCGCTCATGATAGCCAATGTAATTAAGAATTTTCAAGAGCGGTGCAAATTTACATTTCCGCTTCCGAGTTCGGAGTCCCACATCGGTTGGTTTTGCTGGGTGTCAATTTCGGAGTGGTGGGTAGTAATGACAACGAATTACGACGTTTGAGTTCTACGGTTGACTTAGCGGCTTAGGCTGGTTCTTAGGTAACCAGTTTGAGGAAGGCCGGTCTGATCCTTCATAGTAACAAACTAAAATATTTCACAAGTATTTAAAATCGAGCAATTGAAGAACCTACCGCAATAGCGATTGTTCGAATCAATAGCGGGATTTTGTGTACCGAACCATCCAAAGGTACTGTGACATCTGCTCGTTGGATGACCGGAAGAGATCCGGTCGTGCTCGTACAGTGCGGACTGCACGAGTTGTTAAGGTGGTCAGGGAACGGATTAGACGAAAATCACAGCGCTCTGTACGTAAAATGGCCGCAGATCTGAATGTTTCGAGATCGTCAATGCACAATATACTGCAAAATGACCTCGGATTCCAAGCTTTCAAGAAACGTAAGGTTCACGGAGTTTCGGAACCTTCCAAGCAGAAACGACTCGAAAGAGCAAGTTTGCTTTTGTCGCGGCACGGTGGGGAAGAATTTATCTTTTCCGACGAAATGTTATTCGTCTTGCAACAATCCCACAATGTCCAGAACGACAGATTGTGGGCTCTCTCTTCGAGAACTGTTCCAGAGAGTTATAGGAATATTCCACGGTTCCAAAGTGCTGCGTCAGTGATGGTTTGGGGAGGAATTTGCAAGCGAGGCAAATTACCACTGGTTTTAATCGAAAAAGGCGTTAAAGTGAATGCCGTATATTATAAAACGAAAATTTTGGAGAAAGTTGTCTAGCCATATGTACAAGAGGTGTTTGAAGATGATCACTATGTGCAGGACGGAGCGCCATCGCATACTGCAAATCTCGTTCAGGGCTGGTGCTGAGACAATTTGACCGACTTTTTGGACAAGAATGAATGGCCTCCCAGTTCACCAGATCTGACTCCCTTGGATTATTTCGTATGGTCATACATGCTGGCGAAGGTAAATGAGCACAGGGCGTATAATATGAATCAATTCCAAAACCGTAATCAAACAAATTTGGGACGAAATGCCGATGGAAGTCGTGCGTGCCGCCTGTGACGGTTTCGAAAAACGTCTGGAGCTGGTCAAGAAGGTTAAGGGCGGTGTTATTTCAAAACATATGCTGTAGTTGATCAGTATTATATTGCAATATAATGGGTAAAGTTGGGTGGTAATAGCGGAGTTTGTTGTAGTGCAATATTTGTTAAGCAAAGTAAATAACAAAATAAAATAATTCGTAAAGATAATCTAAGGAAAACGCCTAACAATGCACTTTTTATTCGTGTGACGACTTATGTTGTTATTTCTTCATTAATTTAAAAAAATAAATAACCAAACTGCCAGTTTTGCTAATGACATATTAATTGAATAGAAATGCATTTTTATTGGCTGTTGATTGTAAAATCTCTTGATTGCATCTGTAGCCCCTTAGGAAATTATAAATTACCATCATATCTGCTGTTATTTGGAGCCATGTAGCAGTGATCAGAGCACTTACTCTAAACGAAATAACATTCAGATGGATAATCGACTGTTCGGAATGATGCACACAATCACAGAAAGTTACTTAAGACAATAACAAGTATTTATAAAAGGAACTCCGCTTAGGATATCGAACACCAGGGATTGTTCCGAGGGTCGGGAAGGATCCTATCGAGCAACGGTGAAGTAACCCTCCATTTGATTAGTATAGAGTATCACAGTCATCTTTTTGCTCCGTGACTTCGATATGCATCATCAATGGCAGGAGTTGCTTTGGCTTGCGTAAAAAATCCGCCAATTCAAACAGTAGAATACATATCGCCGTTGTGTTTTTGTTAACTTGTTCTATGTGATGTGAAACATTCCAAACGATTCATTTTTTCTTCCGATTTTGTTCGTGTCTAACAATTGAATGATTTCATTTTTGGAAAAATTACATAAGATGAGTGTACCAGTTTTCGACATAGTTACCTATTTTGACCTCCACTTAGAAAAACACTTTCATAACTGTCGTGTATTCCGGAAAGTACGGGCTCCATTTTTATTTTCGGATAAATGTTTACACACGTCCTTTCTTGTCACGGTCAATCACAAGACTCCGTGTATTTTCTTTTCGTTCAGGTTATTGCATCCGATGTTGTTTCCCTCTCACCTTCTCTCACCTTCTCTCATATTTTTTTCTTTCCTAATTCTCCCAATCTCTTATCCTCTCTTCTGAATCAACTTTACTTTCGAACCCTTTCAATCATGTTTATTTTTTTATACATTTATTAATCTGTTTCATTTAATCATTTTCTTTTTAATTTTTATCAGTCTGTTCATTTGACCCACTCAATCCTTACAATAACTTCCTTCGTGCATTGAGAGTGAGAGTAATATATGTACAGTGAAAGTAATATATGTTTACCCCCGTTAATGAGATTCAATTATTTGAACGCATCTTACTATCTCCAAACTTTGGAAATCGTGAAATATTTTCAAAACAAGGCGAAAATGGAAGCATGCCAATACCGGTGCGTTTCCTCTACAAAAAATGGCTAAAATCGTAAAATTACTGCATATTGAAACCAAAATGAACATGAGTAGAATTGAATATTTGATAAAAAATATTATATTTTTTAAAAATGATTAAGGAAAAAGGATTGAGGAATAGAAAAATTGCATTGTGTTTATTTTTTTTTTCTCTCTTTTTTTGGGTGCTGTTTTGAGTGTGTGGGTTGGAGATAGTGAGGTAAAGATGCAGGAAATGTATATTTGATATATTTACTATTTTCAGTCAGACGCGGGAGTTGGGCGTGTGAAATATATATATTAAAATAAAAAAAACATATTAAAAAATGATAACAACTTACTTGATATAAAAAAAAAAAAAAAAAAAAAACCCGGGGAAAAAGAAGGTGGATGCCGACCGGGGGGGTTTTCTCCCGAAGAATCCAAGAATAAGCCCGAAGGCCACCGCGCCCCCGGGGATGTTTTTTGGGGGCCCCCACAGGGGGATCCCCTGGCTGGTAGACGTCCGATCTAGCTTGGAATGGTAGGTCCCTAGCAAAGCAAAATAACAAACTGATATCAAATAAGTAACAAGTTTTGTTATTTCAGGTATGATTTTGAACTCACCTGTTATCGCATAACAAATTTAGTTATCAACATTGACTAATTTTGTTATAATCTGGTATCAATTTTTAAAGACGATTTTTAACGAACGTTTCTGAATACTGTCAGCATGCTGACGAATGCTGCATATTACCAGCATATAATGGATATGAAATTAATTTTTTTACCAGAAGCACTGTTGATAACATAATTTGAAATCATCTCAAGAGATTTGTTCACATCTCAACATTTGTTATCAAAATGAACTCAATGATAATAAAACGAGTTAATATTGTGATATCCAACGAATATTAATTTGTTATCTCTTTTGTTATTTTGGCTGTTTATTCAGCCTAAATGATAACATATTTAGTGATCAAATACTGATAATCTGATATCAGAACTTGTTATCAATTTGGTATAAACCTTTGCTCGGGTGGCCCCGGCTTCCAGACCGGGGGGAGCCAAGCCAAGACCAACCGAATAGAAAGTTCCAGGCTAATTTCGGGTCCACCAAAAAAAAAGGGCCATCCACCATTTGTAAACAAACACTTCTGGCCTTTTCTCGCAAGTCTTAGCTTCCCCGCACCCCCACAACGCCGCGTGGGGGACTTTCCCTTTTGTTCCGTGTCCCTGCGCTTGCGAAAAAAGGCGCACAAGAGTTTGTTTATACAAGTACACGATAGGCCCTTTTCTATTGTTAATCCAGTATTTTCTGTTTTCTAAATAGTGTATTCAGTTAACATGTACAGGGTGTTCAATACATTCGAATACACTTTTCGTCGTTTTGGAAATGCGCACCATGTGCATTCTGTGTATTGGGATTGGTATCAGCTCTTGCCTCATATATACACACTTAGAAATTATGAATTATACACGAGACGTAATTCATGTTTGTAAAAAGTCGGGGAACGTAAAGAGAGAGTTTCGTGTAAAAAATTATGTCTCCTGAAACTGACAAATACGCAAATCGACGAACCCCTTCAATACACATCTTTTCCATCCTTCTTATTTTCATTAATAGATGTGTTTGATTGAATTTATTTTCTCATCTTTTTCTTTTTCTTTGAACTCATTCTTATGTGCTAGCGGACGCTTGCATGTGTCGGTCTTATTTTTTTTTCCCTCTTCCCCCTTATTTTCTCCCCTCCTTTCCCCTTCCCCTCCCTCCCCCCCCCCTCCCCCCCCCCTCCCACCCTATCTCAGGGAACAGAAATTTCACATGACATTTTGGTAGTGTGTCCCCTCTCTTTTTTCCCCCCCATTGGGCACTGTACCCCGCCCCCCCCCCCCCCCCCCCCTCTACACCTTCACTCAGAAACACAAAGTTTACGGACCCCCCACCAAAGAGGCCAACCTCTTTCCCCCCCCCAGTTTTTTTTCTATGTCTTGCAACAGCCGCAAGCCGCATAATGTCCAAAATGATCGGCTGTTGGCGCTGACGTTGGCCAGCATCCCGTCCCACATGGTTTGGGGGCCGTATCCAGGCGTGGGAAGCTCCCACTGGTGTTTATCGAGAAAAACGTGAAAATCAACGCATCGTACTATAAGACTGAGGATCATTACGTCTTTCAACAGGACGGCACACCGGCGCACACGGTGAATATCGTCCAAGCGTGGTTTCAGGAGAATTTGACTGATTTTCTCCATAAGAATTGGTGGCCTTCCAGCTCCCCGGGCCTTAATCCCCTGGACTTTTATGTATGGTCGTACAGCACCCATTACGTGATTTAAACTGAAAATGAGGGATATACTGTCAGAATATTAAGCTATACATGAAATTCTGTGTGGATATAAGAATGTGCTGTGCGTGTGTGTAGAAAAGGTTGACAGGAATCGAAAAAGAAATATGAAACCAATAAACCTGAATACCAAAACTCGAGCACCCCCCCACCCAACCCCAAGCCCCCCACCCCCCCCCACACCAAGATACCCACCGAAGGCACCCCCCCGCCCCACTCTTACGCGACCCCCCCCCCCTCCGCCCCAGCCCCCACCGGCCCTCGGCGCCCCCCCCACCACCCCCCAGAGCAATTTTTTCGAAAGATTCCCCCCAACACCCTCACCCCCCCCTAGAAAAACACCCTATAAAAAAACACCTACTCAAACAACCTAAAGTGGTGAAGAATGTAGAAGAAATGAAGAAAGCATGGGTTAATAAAGGGTGTCCACGATGAAATTGCCACACTATGAAATTGCTCTAACTTTTTAACCGTTGGGTAGAATTTAATGAAAATTTGGGTGGATTTAGTTCATAGTGCATTAGTTACATCCTGCAAGTTTTAAAGTCCTGTGATCAAAACTCGCGGAAATGGAGTCGAAAGAACAGCTCGTGCGTGATAAAATCTTGCGCATTCATCACGAGAACAAGGATCTCTCGCATCGTTCCATCGCTAAAACGTTGGGAATCGCGAATTCCACGGTGTCGCGAGTGATTAAGTGGTTCGAGGAACGGTTGACCACCTATCGGAAGCCCAGAAGTGAAGGAAAAAGTATTCCGTACAACACCAAAAATCACAACCGCGTAGTTGGGGCCTTCAACCGAAATCCGAACGCCTCCGTTCGGGATGTGGCTAAGAAGCTGCACCTAAGCCGAAGTTTTGTCCAGAAGGCCAAAACTAAGGCTGGGTTTCGAACGTTCAAGGTACAAAAGGTTCCTAATCGCGACGAGAAGCAGAACAAGTCCGCCAAAACCCGTGCCAGGAAGTTGTACCTCAACATGCTGACGAAAGTTGAATGCTGCATCATGGACGTCGAAACATATGTGAAGGCCGACTTCAAACAGATCCCCGGCAATCTGTTTTTCACGGCCAAGGATACGTTCAGCGTTCCGGAACATGTCCGCACTCAGAAGATGTCCAAATTTGCGAAGAAATTCCTGGTTTGGCAAGCCATCTGCACGTGCGGGAAGCGGACCTGTGACCCAGGACACGATGAACGGACAGGTGTACATAAAAGAGTGCCTCCAGAAGCGGCTGCTTCCTCTCCTGAAGGCCCACAACGTCCCAACAATCTTCTGGCCGGATTTGGCCTCATGCCACTACTCCAAGGACGTGCTGAAGTGGTATGCGGACAATAAGGTCAATTTCGTGCCGAAAATGTTCAACCCTCCCAACACTCCGGAGCTCCGCCCCATCGAGAAGTACTGGGCGATTTTGAAGCAGCACCTTCTTAAACGACCTAAGGTAGTGAAGACAGTCGAGGAACTGAAGAAAGTATGGGTTTACATGCAAAAAACGGTTGATTCACAGGTTGTGCAGAATCTTATGGCCGGGGTTAAGGCCAAGGTGCGGGCATTTGCGTATGGACTGTAAATAAAATACGAGTAAAATGGTAAAATGAAGTTTAATAGTTATTTCTCAATCCCTGAAAATTTGATGGCAATCGGATGAAAACTGGAATTTTGCGAATCAATTTTGTGTGTGGCAATTTCATCGTGGACACCCTTTATGCAAAAAACTGTCGATTCTGAGGTCGTGCAGAACCTTATGGCTGGGGTTAAGGCCAAGGCTCGTGCATTCGGATATAAAGGTGAAATAAATTAAATGAATGATGCCAAAACTAATTTTAATTGTTTATTTTCATTTCCTGAAGATTTTGCGATAATCGGATAAAAACTCGAATTTTGGGAATACATTTTGTGTGTGCGGATTTTAAACGGTACACCCCTTAATATATTATAATAGGTCATGATCATTCCACACGTGCTTATGTTATTTCTACCTGAGAATCGTTTCCTACCTTAAATCGTTACCTGTCTTAAAATCGTTAAATGTATATATCATCGAAATAATTCTTAAAGCAATAATGCACGAAATTTACTTTAAGAAATACAATGCAAAAGTTCATTCATATCTGATGAGGCAGCAGCTCAATACAGAAATGAATCAAGAGTAGCATGGCTTTTCAAATAAAGCAAAAGAACGTTGAAATACTAGGATAGTCAAAAAGTTTTGAAAGCGACATCTATGGAGCAGTAGAAAAACCAAAATTTCTACGCCATTTTATTATTTTATCTTTCACAAGAACGTACTCAAAATTTCATTTCGATTCGTCAATTCATTCTTTTAACAATGGAAAAATCCGAATATCGTGCAGTGATTAAATTCTTTGTTTTGGAAGGTTTATTGGCTACTGAAATCCATGTAAAGATAGTGAAAGTATTAAAAGAGTCTTCTCCTTTATTTCCAACCATTCACCGATGGGTTTTGGAGTTTAAGCTTGGCCGAACAGGCGTTGAAGAGGATCCACGCTCAGGACGTCCAAAAAGTGCATCAACACTAGAAATCATAGCGAAAATACAGGATATGGTTTTCGAAGATCATCGATCGACTGTGGATGTGATAGCTGACACCATAGGCATCTCACATGGAACAACATGGCATATTTTTGCTGAATTTTTGGGTTTTAAAAAATGTGTGTCCCAACCAAACACGTTCGAATGCCATTTTCTGAGCAACATTTGGAGCAATTTCGAAAGGATAAAAAGGATTTTCTGCGTCGATTCATCACTATGGATGAGACTTGGGTCTGCCACCACAATCCTGAATCAAAAACAAGAGGCTTAGGAGTAGTATGATCCAGGCACTTTGACTCCGAAGCAATTTCGTGTCCAGAAATCGGCTAAGAACGTGTTAGATCAGTTTTTTTAGATGTAAAAGAAATTTTATTGATAGATTATCTCCAAACTGGTAAGACAATCAACTCTGATTATTATTGTGACCTTTGGACCTGTTAGATGAAAACAATTGCGAAAAAAGACCTGATTTTCAGAAGAAAAAAATTATATTTCATCAAGACAAGCAAAACCGGAAAATTGGGGTACGAATTGTTGCAGCATCCACCCTATGCGCCAGATTTTGCTCCCTCTGACTTCTGGCTGTTCTCACATCTCAAAAAATTCCTTCGTGGAAAGAAGTTTTCATCAAACGAAGAGGTTATAGCCGTCTTAGAGGAGTATTTTGCAGGTCTTCCAGAAAGTCACTTCCGTGATGGGACAACAAAGCTGGAGGATCGTTGAACCAAGTGTATTGATCTTATCGGAGATACTGAGCAATAAAAGTGATTTCCACAAAAAAAAATGTATTTTCACTGCTGCTTTCAAAACTTTTTAACTAACCTAGTACTACCGACCATCACACATTTTGGGAGGGAATTGAGTACATTCACTGACGTAGTTACACAAAGCATGCGGAAATTGCATGATTTCACTGTTTGTTTAAGTATGATTACGAATTATTGTTTTCAGGTATTTTAATTCAGAGCATGAACCAAAACTTTTTACCATGATTGAAAAAAAAAACAAATATAGCCTGTATGAAAATAGTATGTAAGCTTTGAGACAAATATTTAATACATATGTGATTTGAAAAATATATTACTTAATTAATAAATGAGTGAAATTTAGTACATATTGTGATTGATTTTCTTTTTCTTCCTTATTTTGCCACAGAACTATAAAATTAATCTCTTGTAAAGTTTTGTGGCAGAATAAGGAACAGAAATCAAATCATTGACAATTTGTAATAAATTTCACTCAGGAGTAATATAATATTCACATAAATTATTTTCAATTGGAATTCTTAATTCATAAATGTATACTATATTGGACACAATCTCATAAACTACCTTCACTGGTGTAGTTTTGGAGAAAAAAGACACTGAGAAAATATATTTTATTTCGGACCTGAAATAGTATAAATTGACTTAAAAGTTTTAAAATCATTTTTAATCCAGTGTAGGACTCAATTTCAATATTTTTATTAAAAAAAATTGATTTATTTTGCGATAGTCACTCATACAATACTTCTAGGATTTTTGATTTTTTGTATCATATCCATTTCAAAGAAATCTATAAAAAAAGTTTGGCTCTTCACAAAAGACAGTCTGGATCAATTATGGGTGAATTAAATATGAAGAGTGGCTTCCTATGACAAAATCTTTACGTCCAGAAATTTTCATTGAAATCTGAGAAGGTGCTGCCAACATTTGTTCAAGTTGGCCCGAAATACATCAGTATGATATTTTACAACACGGAGCATATTTTAAGCTTACTAACTTATGCTGAACCAAGGTTCCATTAGGACCGCACTTATTTGTTTACGGCATTTATTTGATTAATCTTTTTTAGAAAAACTCAGTGCTAACAATAGGGTCTCAGACATTCAAAGTTCCAAAGCATACACACTTAGAAATTATGAATTTTACACGAGACGTAATTTATGTTTGTAAAAAGTCGGGGAACGTAAAGAAAAATTTCGTGTAAAATTATGTCTCTTGAAACTGATACATACGCATTTCGACAAACGATGTGTTTGATTGAATTTATTATCTCATCTTTTTTAACTCATCCTCATGTGCTAAGGGACGCTTGCATGTGTCGGTCTTAGGAGACAGAAATTTACATGACATTTTGGTAGTGTGTACTATTACTATTACTATCGTTCTTCGTACCGTTTTATGACACGAGAAACTGTCAATTTAACGACTGTCATTTTTTCTTCCAATGTCATGATGTGGTACCTTCTCATATTTGGAAAACTAGGGCGAAGTTTTCTCTCGAACGAACTATTCTTTTGATTCCATTTTCGCTACTTTGAACTTATTGCCTCAAAATCTTAATGAACTAAACCCAGAGGATCAAAATTTAGAGCAATTTATCTGTGATTCAATTATATCGTGGACACCCTGTGTGATGATTCCATCGATCATTTTACAATGGTATAAATAGGCATAATTTTAAAACAAGGACCCTTTGAGTACCTCTGTTTTCAGTTTATGAAGACTATCATACTATTAAAGGGCGATACGGTCAAAATTTGGTCAATATCAACTTGACGTATTTCTTTCAATTTTGCATTTAAAAAACCTGAACACCCCTCATTTTGAAGGTGTGTGTGTGTAGAATGTTGTTCCTATTTTGATTTTGGAATTCACTCTTCAGTTGTCAAAATGCCGTCCAAGCAAGAAGAGCAGCGTATCAAAATTTTGCTCGCGCATCGCGAAAATCCGAGCTACTCGCACGCAAAGTTGGCAAAATCGCTAAAAGTTGCCAAATCAACCGTTACAAATGTAATTAAAGTGTTTGGGTAACGTTTGTCGACAGCCAGGAAGTCTGAATCGGGGGAAATCGAAAACCGGAAGCCGCTGAGACGACAAAGAGAGTTGCCGGTAGTTTCAAGCGAAACCCTAACCTATCTCTCCGAGATGCCGCAAATAAGCTGGGTGTATCGTCTACAACCGTGCATCGAGCCAAAAAACGAGCCGGACTATCGACTAACAAGATGGTAGCGACTCCAAATCGCGATGATAAACAAAATACGACGGCTTAAGCGCGATCCCGGAGGCTGTACACGACGATGCTGTTGAAGTTTGACTGCGTGGTAATGGACGACGAAACCTACGTCAAAGCCGACTACAAGCAGCTTCCGGGACAGGAGTTTTATACGGCAAAAGGAAGGGGAAAGGTAGCAGATATTTTCAAGCACACGAAACTGTCAAAGTTCGCAAAGAAATATCTGGTTTGGCAAGCCATCTGTACCTGTGGCTTGAAAAGCAGCATTTTCATAGCTTCCGGGACTGTCAACCAAGAAATTTACGTGAAAGAGTGTTTGAATAAACGTCTGCTGCCTTTCCTGAAGAAACACGGTTGTTCCGTACTGTTTTGGCCGGATTTGGCATCTTGCCATTACGGTAAAAAGGCCATGGAGTGGTACGCCGCCAACAACGTGCAGGTGGTTCCCAAGGACAAGAACCCTCCCAACACGCCAGAGCTCCGCCCAATTGAGAAATACTGGGCTATTGTCAAGCGGAACCTAAAGAAGGCCTAAAAAAACTGCTAAGGACGAGCAGCAGTTCAAGGCAAACTGGCTTTCTGCGGCGAAGAAGGTGGACAAGGTGGCTGTACACAATCTGATGGCAGGGGTCAAGCGTAAGGCCCGGCAATTCGGATTTGGAAAAGCGGTAGCCTAACTGAATATTTTTCCTGAATTTTATACTAATTGAACTTGAAAAAGAAATTTAATTTGATTTTTTAAATAAACGATTTCACCGATTTACACGCGTTTTCCCTTGACCAAATTTTGACCGTATCACCCTTTAGAACTATAACTAGAAATTCACGTGTTCATTATCTCATTTTGCACCCTTAGATGCATTTGTTCTTGTTTTCAAAACCAGTATTGCATATTTCTATAGTGCCATGATCAACGGCGAAAAATGCGGAAAAAAATTGTATTTGCAATTGTCACGAAATTACTTTCCACTAAGGGTTGACAGTTGCAGCGAGTTGACTGTAAATTGAATTCAAAGAAATAATTTTAAATTATGTATCTGGAATAATGAAAATGTATTGCTCAGTCAATAAAGATGAGTCAATTCAATCCGTTTAGCAGTACTTTTAATGATAATGTTGACAGAATCCACGTACATTTTGCTCTCAGGGCGCAATCGCCCTACCTTCTGCATTCAAACTAACATATTGATACAGTTTGATCCCGAGTTAACCCTTCAATCGAATCAATTTATCGTACCAGCCTACAGCCAAACGGAGCTCATGTGACGCGCACCAGCATTTGCGGCGCACGTGCGGTAAACCTTCCGGACTTGCCACATGTGTCTGGTTGAATCAATTTCAAACACGGATCCCAGACATGGGCCCAACCAACAAACAGGTACCCACATCATTTTATCAAAGCTAGAAAGTTGCCCTCGCCGGAGAGTGCTGCCCACTTACCTGTTTGCTTTTCCGCCGGTTTCAGGGTGTAGGCCGGCATCAGGATCGGTTCGCTGCGGCCGCGCATGTTGGTTGCATAGATCACAATTTTCAGCAATCGACCGGAATCCAACCCCCGGACGGTAAACATCGGCTGCCCGGATGACACGTTGGCTAGCAGCAAGTGCGTCTGCTGGTCGTAGATCTCCATCACGAATGCTTGCCGTTGACCACCGTCGAAACCTGAAGGTGGGCGGGGAAGGGTGGAAGAGATGATGGGTTAAATTATTACATTTTGTGAGAGTTGCAAATGCAAGTGTGTAAGGGCGGGTGTGTGTGTGTCTGTGGGTTCGATAGGCCGGAACCAAATCGAACTGATGCGGTGGTGACCGAAAAAAGCTCATTTGATGGGCTCAATTTGTGGCTCGTAAATTGGGTTCCCAGCCGAGTGCTGGTGGTCGCTTATTTGACCTCAGGCAATAACGAATGGTACGATGGCCGGAAAATTGCTTGTCCGCGCCGCTTCGGTTGGCTTAGTGAAAGAGATAAATGCAATGGCAGTGAATTATTTCCATTTGTGTGTCGCTTTGAACTTCTGTTCGCTATTTACGAAATAAATTTGGGTTAGATTGCATTATAGAAAACGGTCGGTAATCCTATAATATAGAAGTTGAAATCGGTTGAATTGTACACAGGAAAACTTTGCATTTTCCGTTACCACCAGTCTATCCAAGCGAAACTTTCATCCCTTGCTCCAGCAATCAATGCGGCAGCCTGTAAAATGAAATCAACGTTCGCCTAATTGAAAGAAACTGACCGCAACATATTCAATTTCAAACTCTGTCATTTACCGCCAACTGAATTGCTCCACTGCAAAGTTCCTGTGGGCTTTTCTAGATCCTGTTTCCCGAGAGTGGGCAAAATGGAAAGGAAAAACTTTTCCCCAGACTACCGGCTGGCTGCGGTCAGAATTAGACAGCAAATATATTGAGCCAACAAGTTATCACTACAGTTTAGGCAGTAAATTAAACTTCCAACTCCGGCCGAAGGTTGTCGTGGACGTTGGTGCTGGCACCGAAAGCATTGCTATCTGGGTTGGGGCGTTCAACGGAGTCGGTGAGAATATTTCTTCAGGGCAGAATTTCGCACCGTCACACTTGAGACAGTTGCCGGCAGAGATAGAACGGAACGTACGACCACTTGAACCTTGGCGCGCTTCGGGTAAATTATAGCGGCACATCATTAAAGTGGTAAAGTTCTTGGCACTTTTCCTCGTTATTGCCGGGGTGCTATTATTTGTTTCAACGTGAAGTCACTTTCCTTTGGGCGGGTTTCCGCACACATACACAAACACACACATACTTCAGTTACTGCTGCACGGGTGCGAAATAGGTAAAGCTCGTTCGCTAGCCTAGTCCTGGGGCTGTGCACGGATGCGGGATGCTTACAAAGGAAATGGCTGTCTGCCTTGGATGAAGAGCATCACAAGTGGCTCGTGGTAACTGTTCAGGGTTCGCATCAACGAAGATTGGCATTTTTGGTTTTTGTATCGTGACAGTTAAACAAGAAATGCAGACAAGTGAATGATGTATTTTCGTTAGAGAAGGTTTGTTCATATTTTTCAACGTAAAAAGAGCTTTTCACTGAGCTGGCTGGCAGAACTCAAGCAATGAAATGTTCAAATGAAACGATAATTTTTGGCCTAATCAGCTAAACGAGGGTTCTTGAATAGAATGCTACACAGAAAAAAAAACGTAATTTTAACAAGCGCGTAAAACTTCCCCTCGTTTAATTCCAAGCCTTAGGAGGCGTAAACAACGAAATTTTTTGCAATCTTTCATGCGCCATACAACAATGTTTGCAATCTTTCATACAACAGGCTAGATTCAGGCGTTGTCTGGCTTAAATTTACATGAAATATCCCATTATTTTCTGCCAAATCTAGCATTCCCTTTATGTGCATGAGATATCTGTGTATGCAACTTACTTCTTCACTTTCAAGTTTGTATTCTTTACTTTCAACAGCATGCTTATTAAAATTCAAAATAAACTTTAAAGTTCACAAAAAGATTGTTTAAGCAGCTGAATGGAATTCTATTCAGCATTTTAAAAAAAACTACAACGAGTTGAAACAAAACAGTACAAAAAAAAAAATATTTGATAAGTGTTCACGTTCTTATTTTCACAAACTCCTGTGATGATAATTGATAACATTTTGATGAAATTTTTATTAGATTTTTTTTTCTAATACATTACAAGAGTAACAGATCCTTTTATTTTTGTCTTTTCTTTTAAGTGTTAATCGGAAATTTACTAGAACATGGAAGTAGGAGAAAAGATTAATTTATTTATTAGCTTCATTCACGCTGATCGAAAGTGTGGTTAGTGGTCTACATGAAATTTCTTGTAATTAAAAGCAAGTTCTTCAGTAACTTTTTGTGAACTTTAAAGTACAGTTGAAGAGGAGGTTGAAACTTTTAATGAACTTTCAAGCTGGTATTAAATATAAGATATACACTCAGTAGCAAAAAGAAAGCCGAGCAAAATGTTGCTTCCATAAACTGTCATTTTTAACCTTCTGTAACTTTGTCAATTATCAATATTTTTGACTGAATTTTTGACAAAACTATAATTAATGTGTTGACCTTATGTGATCAAAATTTCATGTTTATAAAATTTACAAATTTGAAGTTTTGATAACATATGTCAAAAAAGTCGTTTTTGAACATACCAATTTCAAAAATACGTACTTTTGTGAAAAATGTAGGTAGCATTATACAAATTTCAGCACAGTCTGAAAAAGTATAGGAAATAATGTGGATAAAATTTGAACTGTTTCCATCAAGTGGTTTGGACCACAGCTGGCGTCAAAGTTGACGCACCAACATGAGTATTTCTCTTTTTCACACGGTATTGACCTTGCTAAAATATCGGTGCAAAAAAAGCCAGTCCATTTTCTCCACATTATTTCCTATATTTTTTTCGGCTCTGCTGAAATTTTTATCATGCTACTTAAACTTTCCACAATTTACGTATTTTTGAAACTAGAAAATAAGAAGAATGATTAGTAATTTCCATTTAATTCCAACTACCTTTATTGCTTATCTTGACAGATACGCGTATTTCGTCCACAATGTGCAGACTTCTTCAGTGTCGTGCACTAATACTAATAGAAGTCTGCACATTGTAGACGAAATACGCGTATCTGTCAAGATAAGCAATAAAGGTAGTTGGAATTAAATGGAAATTACTAATCATTCTTCTTATTTTCTAGTGACAGGTATTCCACTAAACAGCTCACACTCTCCATAATTCAGTATTTTTGAAATTGGTATGTCCAAAAACGACTTTTTTGACATATGTTATTTAAACTTCAAATTTATAAATTTTATCAACATGAAATTTTGGTCACATAAGGTCAATACATTAATTAAAGGGCGATACGGTCAAAATTTGGTCAATATCAACTTAACGTATTTCTTTCAATTTTGCATTTAAAAAACCTGAACACCCCTCATTTTGAAGGTGTGTGTGTGTAGAATGTTGCTCCTATTTTG
>JAHHFK020004793.1:0-54923 GCA_024533555.2 Aedes koreicus | reverse complement strand
TGTTTCCCTATGTACATTAAAATCAAATACAAAGTAACAAGTATTGAAAAAGACGACTCATGCTGCGCATTGGCTCATGGAGACCATAGTTGGTTCTTGCCGCGGAAAGGCTCAGGAATGAATGTGCGCGTAGATTACGGCGGCGTATGTTGATGTCGAACATGCTGAGCAGTCTAGAACCATCAATGAGATCGCCAATAAAACAGTTTTTGTCACGTTACGCCTTCCATCAAGTGGATGCAGGTTGATGAGCTGACACCGACTGCTATAGCTGGGCAGATTTAACGGGTCTCTCCACCTGAGATGACGTAGGGCAAATCGAATGAATTTCCGCTGGATGGCCTCGACACGCTGGATTTCATTCTGGTAATAGGGAGACCAGACAACAGAACAATATTCCAGAATTGGGCGAACGATTGCGCAGTAAAGCGATTTCAAGCAGTAAACATCCTTAAATTTTTTGGCAAAACGGAACAGGAAGCCTAACTGCGATGACGCCTTAGACACGACGTATGAAACGTGGTCTTTGAAGGTCACCTTGGAATCGATGAAAATCCCCAAGTCCTCCACTTCTTTCGACCATTTAAATTTTTTGTTCTCTTTGGTCAATAAATCGGTGATCGGGGCTGTGATTTTGCTATAACTTTTGATGAACCGTTGGTAAAATCCCGCTAGGCCCATCAATCTCCGAATGTCTTCTTGAGTCTTAGGTTGTGCATAGTCAAGTATAGGCTGGATTCGAGACGTGTCGATGGCGACTCCATTCTCGTTGAGAAGGTAACCCAAGTACATTACTTGTTTACGGCAAAATCTAGATTTCTCTAGTGAGATCGTAAGTCCAGCTTTTTTAAGCCTGTCTGCGACAATCTTAATCAGCCTCAGGTGTTCTTCGAATGTGTTAGATGCGATCACAATATCGTCGAGATATACGAAAACATGAGGCTCTAAGTCAAAACCTATGGCTTTGTCCATTAGCCTAGACATGGTGAACGGGGCATTCATTAGGCCGAATGGCAACACTTTAAAGCGGAACACCCCCATTAGCTGTTCGGAACGCTGTGAAGTTACGACTTCCCTGTTTTAATGGAATCTGGAAGTAAGCGTCTTTGAGGTCAATCACCGTAAAATATTTTGCTTGTCCCAATTGTCGAAATATATCTTGCATATTCCGCATTGGATAAGAATCCTTCACTGTCAACTTGTTAATTTTCCTCGAGTCGAGACAAACTCTCACTTTCCCGTTCTTCTTAAGAACTGGGACAAGTGGGTTGGTCCACTCACTGTAACATTCTTCTATAGCATCTAGTTTTTTTTTAAAGCGTTCCACCTCGTCGTTAATGGCTTGTTGCACGTATGGGGAGCATTTGTATACCGGTGGATTCCGAGGCTTGGCTCCTTCCTTCAGGATGATCTCATGCTCGATAAGGTCCGTCCGACCGAGTTTGCCCACGCACGTGTTAGCTCGAAGTGCCTAATCACGTTCGAAAGTTGCCTTCGTTCATTTTCCGTCAAGTCGTGTTCGGTTTCAACACTGTCTAAATCCGTTATTGAGTCCGTGGGTCCTTCGTAAACTGGGATATCCAACGTGTTATCTTCTTCCAGGTTTTCCAATTTTGGTAGTTCTCCAGAACGGTTCGATTATAAAACACCGTGGTGATTCTTTCCCATGTTGAATTGTGTCGACTTCTACGAGACCCTGACCTAAATCTATCATTGGTTTGATGCCGAATGTTTTCCTGAAGTCAGCGCCTAATACAGGGTGCGGCAGAAAATAATGCGAAAATTTGTTCTATTTCTTTCAAATCCCATTTTCAACTAATTCAAGCAATAATATCAACATTTTCGAGTGCAGTTATCTTTATAAAGTCCTTTTAAACAAATTTATTCAATGTGTCCTCCATTTTTATTAATAACATCCTCGAGCCGACGCCGGAAGCCAGAGCATGCCTTTCGGACGTAGTCCTCCGACATTGACTGCCATGTGCGTGTTATGGTTGACTTCAGGGTTTTCACACTAGGGTGTGATGTTTTGCAGGCTCGTGCTTCAACATATGCCCAAATCGAATAATCCAACGGATTAAGATCTGGACTGCTAGGGGGCCACAAATCCTTCGGCCAAAACTTCATGTTATCGTTCAACCATTGTTGGGTTCGATTGGACGTGTGACACGGCGCTCCATCCTGCTGTAGGACAACGTTTTGGTCCTCGGAGAAGTTGGCCTTCACCCAGGGAAGCACTTGGTCCTTTAAAATACCGATATACACTTCGGTATTGATTTTAACTCCAGCATCAATGAAAACAGGCGGCATTTTCAAACCGTTGGACGCCACCAAGCCAAACATCATGACACCAGCCGGATGTTTGGTTTGAAATTTGAATTTCACTTTTTCCGGAACGTTCTCCATTTTCTGCGGTGAAATGAACCGGTCCGTGCGGCTGTTGGCCACAGCATCGATGCTGAAAAGCTTTTCGTCGGAGAACAGGATTATCATTTTTCCTTCTTCAACAAGGAAAGCAATCTCTTGGAACGAGTCACTCGTAGTTCCTTGACCCGGTCCGTAATCAAGTGGCGTTTCACTCTGGCTCTGGAAGATGCATGCAGGTCTTCTTTGATGATTCTCCGCATGGATTTCTCCGAAATATTGGCTTCCTTTGCAAGTTTTCTTATGGAACGCACCGGGTTGCGAGCAATTTTTGCACGGACCGATTTGATCACGTTCGGCGTGCGTGCAAAGCGCGGACGTCCGCTTCCCGGCTTCCGCTGCTTAGGACCATCCTGCAGGGACTTTTTTATGCGGTAAACTGTTGCCAAATGGCACCCTACCACCTTGGCAATCTCTTTCGGCTTCTTCTGGGCGAGCAACAAACTGGTGATCACTTCTTTCGCGAACATTTTGACGAATTTGCAATAAAACAAATAGAATGTTTGGATGCAGCACTTGAAAGTAAAGCACGAATCGCACCGGTTTGCTGTTACCAGTCGCATTCACCGTCTGCTCGGGAACGGTAACTGCGCCACACCGAGTGCGTTGCTGCTGGAGCCCCGTCTATTTCGCTGCGGTGGTGAAATACCTGGCCGATTAAGTGCTCGAGATGGCAGGAAATACCATCCCGTGACAACGCGTCGACCAAAATCATACCACGTCACATGCAGCTGGCCATCCGCAACGACGCAGAGCTGATGAAACTTTTCCGGTGTGAACATTTCACAGAGTGATGTATTTTTCAGGCTGTCCTGCTGTACAAGAAGACCGAGTGAAAAGCCCAAGTTCAATTGGAACCATGTTCTCCCCGTCAACTAAAATCCGTCCTTTTCAGGACGAACAACATAATTTGCCTATATAAAATTAAATACAAATCAGAACAATATAACAACATGACAAAAATTCTTCACTTTTTGACGTAGGACTACGTCTGTGTTTTCAATACTGGGGTACACGTTCGAATTGCGAAAATTTGGAGCGTCACGAAAAATATATAGGTTTTGAACGTTAATAACTAAGTCATTCCACGATTGATTTTCAAAATGTTTGCACCAATCGATCGGAACATTTTCTACGCTTCGATTTAAATATTAAAAACTATTGATTTTCAACATTCAACTATTGAAATTAACGCAAATATGAGGTGATATCTTATAATGCCGATTTTTTCAGAGTAAATTTACCAAATACACAGTACTTTGCTAGCACAGACTTCATATTTAAGTAACGAACGTCTCCTATGCATCAGGAAAAGATATTTAACGGGGACACGTTGAAATTTACCTTCAGTCTTTCAGCGATCTCAAAGATGTTGAGTAGGTGCTCGGCTACGAACCGTCACCGGATTGCAGCTTCCACTCGTTCGCATTCACTGTCTGCTATGGAAGGGCTCTACACCGAGTGCGTTGGTGCTGGAGCCCCCGTCTATTTCGCTGCGGTGGTGAAATACCTGGCCGATGAAGTGCTCGAGATGGCAGGAAATACCAACCCGTGACAACGCGTCGACCAAAATCATACCACGTCACATGCAGCTGGCCATCCGCAACGACGCAGAGCTGATGAAACTTTTCCGGTGTGAACATTTCACAGAGTGATGTATTTTTCAGGCTGTCCTGCTGTACAAGACCGAGTGAAAAGCCCAAGTTCAATTGGAACCATGTTCTCCCCGTCAACTAAAATCCGTCCTTTTCAGGACGAACAACATAATTTGCTTATCTAAAGAGTTTGTTAATTTGAAGTTTCTCTTGCGTTCATCAACATTTACATTCCCACGCACTGGCTCAACATGGCATAGCTTTAAAAGTTGCGTCTCGGAGTAAATGGCTAAACATGTTTAATAACCAACAAACGAAATATATGTCCATATCTCGACTCTCTTTGGTTGGGGGTTTTGTCCCTGAAAAGGGCATTTTTCTTTTACATAAGGTGATGTGAATTTAACATCCGAAACCATACAGCGTGATGATTTCATTTCCTCGCTGTTGTCTGCCGCAACTAGTGAGGCCTTCCTTCCATTCAATGGTACCCGATGCCATTATATAAAAAAGGCCCTTGCATGGCTAGCAGTCATTTGTGATACGTAGCAGCTCGAGGAAACTTCAAGAGCAAGCCAAAGTCCCGCACGAATCGCACCGGTTTGCTGTTACCAGTCGCATTCACCGTCTGCTCGGGAACGGTAACTGCGCCACACCGAGTGCGTTGCTGCTGGAGCCCCCGTCTATTTCGCTGCGGTGGTGAAATACCTGGCCGATTAAGTGCTCGAGATGGCAGGAAATACCATCCCGTGACAACGCGTCGACCAAAATCATACCACGTCACATGCAGCTGGCCATCCGCAACGACGCAGAGCTGATGAAACTTTTCCGGTGTGAACATTTCACAGAGTGATGTATTTTTCAGGCTGTCCTGCTGTACAAGAAGACCGAGTGAAAAGCCCAAGTTCAATTGGAACCATGTTCTCCCCGTCAACTAAAATCCGTCCTTTTCAGGACGAACAACATAATTTGCCTATATAAAGAGTTTTTTTTTCCCACCCCCACCCCCCCCCCCTAATAACCCAAAAAACCCACCCAACCCACTTCCAATCATCACCTACCACTCACCCCCCCCTTATAAAATTGTTAATTTGAAGTTTCTCTTGCGTTCATCAACATTTACATTCCCACGCACTGGCTCAACATGGCATAGCTTTAAAGGTCGCGTCTCGGAGTAAATGGCTAAACATGTTTAATAACCAACAAACGATATATATGTCCATATCTCGACTCTCTTTGGTTGGGGGTTTTGTCCCTGAAAAGGTTGAAATTAGTTTGCCAACTAATGAGTTTATTTGGTTGAAATTTTCTCTTGTGATGTTTGAAATTAATTTCAATTACCGCGCCCCGGCTGAACATAGCATTCATTAAACGTCGGGTCCCGTAGTAAATGACAAAGAAGGTTGAACAACCAACGAACGGAATTCGAGCTGAACTGCGTCACTTCAGACCGACCATGTGGTTGAGTTTGTTGTAGTTCCTAGCTATGCATAGCGGATTAGTTGCTGGCGGTGCCAAGCAAATTAGGAAAGGTTCGGTTAAGAAAATCATCCGTCTTGCGTGTAATAATTAAAACTAATTATTGTGGCGCAATAATTGAAGTTCGTCCCCTTTGATGCTATTTGTAACACATTGCCTTCGTTGGTACCGCCTTCTTTTGTGCACTAGCATCCGATACTTTTACCTAACAGCTTTTAGCAGAACATTTTGATTCAGTCTTACGACAGTCGTTAAGCTGTGCAGTGGCTGTTGGATCGCAGTAGGCGGCGGCGAGCAGTCGTTGCCCAGAGAGACGTTGGTGCGATTGGCTGTTGTTGCCGATGCTCCCGTCAACCTTGCTGCGAGAAACATGGCTGCTGAAGCCTACGAGTTGGCGGGAAAAAGCCGCCCGCGACAACGAGACAAGAATCAATCATCCCACGTCACCTGCAGATGGCCACCCGCAATGAAGATGAGATGAACCAAGAAAGAAAGTCCAAGTTCAATCGCGAACTGTTTCTCCCCCGTCAACTAAATCCGTCCTTTTCAGGACGACCAAATTAGTTTGCCAACTAAAGAGTTTATTTGGTTGAAATTTTCTCTTGTGATGTTTGAAATTAATTTCAATTACCGCGCCCCGGCTGAACATAGCATTCATTAAACGTCGGGTCCCGTAGTGAATGACAAAGAAGGTTGAACAACCAACGAACGGAATTCGAGCTGAACTGCGTCACTTCAGACCGACCATGTGGTTGAGTTTGTTGTAGTTCCTAGCTATGCATAGCGGATTAGTTGCTGGCGGTGCCAAGCAAATTAGGAAAGGTTCGGTTAAGAAAATCATCCGTCTTGCGTGTAATAATTAAAACTAATTATTGTGGCGCAATAATTGAAGTTCGTCCCCTTTGATGCTATTTGTAACACATTGCCTTCGTTGGTACCGCCTTCTTTTATGCACTAGCATCCGATACTTTTACCTAACAGCTTTTAGCAGAACATTTTGATTCAGTCTTACGACAGTCGTTAAGCTGTGCAGTGGCTGTTGGATCGCAGTAGGCGGCGGCGAGCAGTCGTTGCCCAGAGAGACGTTGGTGCGATTGGCTGTTGTTGCCGATGCTCCCGTCAACCTTGCTGCGAGAAACATGGCTGCTGAAGCCTACGAGTTGGCGGGAAAAAGCCGCCCGTGACAACGAGTCAAGAATCAATCATCCCGTGAGATGAACCAAGAGAGAAAGCCCAAGTTCAATCGCGAACTGTTTCTCCCCCGTCAACTAAATCCGTCCTTTTCAGGAATTAGTTTGCCAACTGGAGAGTTCGTTTGGATGAATTTTTCTCTTGTGCTGTTTGAAATTTCCATTAACGCGCCCCGGCTGAACATGGCATTGCTTTAAACGCCGCGTCCCGGAGTAAATAGCAAAGCGTGTTGAACAACCAATGAACCAACAGATCCATAACTATCTTCTACGCGTTAGAGATAGTGGCCCTCTCAACCATCGTAGAAAATACAACCGGGGCCGTATCATAATTAAGAGCCATCAAATGCTTTCTAGAGAGTGTACAATAGAATTGACTTGGCCCTTTTCAGGACTGACTTAAATCAATTAGCGGATGGCCCTGACGTGTATGGGAATTCGATTGCTGCGTAGTCCTACGTCAACTTTGCGTACAACCCCATTGGGCTGTCCCTTATAGTTTTTTCAAAAACCCCACCCAAACCCCCCCACCAATCCCCCACCCATCTTCCTTTCTTTCCCCACACCCACACCATCACCAACCCCTTCCTCTCCCTACACAATAAACGTCCCCCCTCCCCCCCTCTCTCCCTCCCTCTCCCCCCCCCCCCCCCTCCCCCCCCCCCCCCACTCTTCTCACAAAAAACCCCCACTCCTCCCCCCCCCCAAATTTTTTCCCTCCCCAAACCACCACCACCAATAATTCTTTTTACTTTTTTTCTCTCATATAGGTGAAAAAAAAATTAACACAACACCATACGATATCAGTATAATTAAAGATACGGGTTTAAAAGACTATACACAGCACCGAATGTATTTATTTTATTTGCTATAGATCAGCGATATACCGATTTAAGGATACTTCGATACACGATTACCCTAAAAGCGTAGCCGGAGTCTCTATTTGTTCAAATAGTAAAAACGCAATTTCAATAAACAATATGATCGAAAAGTCAAAGAGGGAAGAGCCAACAGAAATCAGTGGGGTTGTGTACAAGGCACGACCCTGTGCTTGACGTAGACTACACGCAAATAAAAAATAACATAACCAGTGGAAAATATCCAATAGAAATTCACTTAACTTTTATGTGATTAAGGAAGTGGAAAATGCTTGGCAAAATCAAGTGAATCTTATGTATTAAGTGAAATGTAAATGATGAGTCAACTAGAATTTATTGTTCTAAGTGATGTTCATGTAAAAATCACTTATATTAGTATTGGAAAATATCTGCTTGTGTTTCCAGCTAAGTGAAATATTTTTTTCAGTGAGTGTACGTTAAACCATTTGGTGCAGATGTAAGTTCATTGTTAAAGACCAGGGACCTAGCTAGTGGAATTTGTATGCAATTTTATGGCAAACAGATAATTTAACACTCTCGAATGAATGTTTCAAATAATTCAGAATATACAATGCTAATTCAGGTTCTAGCATGAAAATGTCAGTAAAACAAACTCATTAGTGGAAAATTGAATTACTCGTTCTGAAAAAGAATAACACCAGTTTATTTACTAAAGATCAGTGACCTAGAGAGCAGTATTTATATGCAATTTTATGGCAAACAGACAATTTATAGATCTCGACTGAATGCTTAAAATAATCCCGAATGCTTCAGGTTCGATCATGAAACTGTCAGCCAAACAAATTCTTTAGTTGGAAAATCGACCAACGTCCTAAAAATATAGGAACCGTTTAAATTTCTGAGCCGTGTTTGCTAATGTTCACATTGTTTAACGTTTGTGACGAATAAAGGGAAAACTGTTTCCTAGCCATTGCTGGCTGTCAACTGCAACAGTAAGTTAGACAAATTTCAATCAAACAAACTCTTTAGCTGAGAAAATCGAATTGCTCGTTCTGAAATCTTAAATCTGACGGATTTAAGATGGTGAACATGGTCTGCGATAGAAACTTAGGCCACGGTCTTCTGCGAAAGCTATTTATTTAACTCCAAGTCGAGTTGCGCTTTCCCAACTGTCTAGTAACGAGCTGCTTAGAAGGACAGACGTTTATTAGACTACTCGTCTGGCTACTGGCTCTGGTTGTTAGGCTGCTGGTTTTCAACTGGCTTGCACCGGGCAGCAATTTATTCAACACTTTATCGTTGCGCCTTCCCATAGCTGGCTATCAACTGACGAGAATATGCAACGATTTGTTAGATATGTGCGGTATTGAATTCAAAAAATTTCAGTTTTATTTCGAAGCAGGTTATTTCACTTCTCATCGTTGCGCCTTTCCGGCCGGATGAAAATTCACTGCTGGCTACGGTTCACATTATATTAAGCGACTTCATTTAGACTTCAGGTCACTCCAGATCGGTGCGCTTCCGGGTATAATTCCATAATTAGCTCCGATAAACCGGCTACCTAGCCAACGGCTACTTAGCCAACAACTGCCTAGCCAATTGCTGCCTAGCCATCTGCTGCCTAGTTCAACGGCTGCCTAGCAACAGGCTGAACAGCCATCGGCTGTATGGTCAACGGCTGCCCGCCAGTGTACTACCAGCTGCCAATCCAACGCAGGGTCCTCACCGCTACCATCATCCAAGACTACAGAATGAATAAAGCTTTCGGCGAAGGTGCACCTATTATACATCATTCGAACAAGACGAATTGTCGAGTAGACAAAGTTGCAAGGACAGAAGATTGATATGAAAAGGGTTAGCTAAATGGATACTATACGAATCCTGTTCCCCAGAATTAAGATATTTTACGGCCTGTTCATAAATGGCCAACACATTATGAAAGCAGCTTCACGTCTATTTCTAAGTATTCTGAAAGAATCAAAGTGCCCCTTTTTTTCTAGTTGAATGTGTTTTGATGCTTGGCTCCAATATTTGCTAGGTATTCAAAGAGTAGCATTTCATTGATACGAAGCTAAACTTTCATTGCTATTAAATTATTTCAAAGGAGAAACCACTTAGAAGAAGTATTTTTCATTTACTTATCCTTGCCGTGATGGTTCAGATACGCAAAACTAAATAAATTTGATAATGATTATAATTTCACTTTTTGAGAAGTCTGTAAGTCACCGACGAAATAGGCCTATCTTTCAAAGGATAAGCTTTCTCTAGTAGAATTTAAAGGAATTTCCTTGCGTTTCCTAGTGAGAGTTTAAAAAGGTGTTTCAGTTTTTTATTTTTTGAAAAATAATCAAGGGGAGTGCTAATTTAAATTTTATTAGTTTGCCAATTATTATCGCTAATTTGAATGTAACCCAATAATTCTTCAGGTAGCTATGTTTTGACGTAGACTACGAGTGTGGGTCAATCAATTTGAATTTGAGTTGCGTCCATTACTTTGTGTTTGACAGCCATTGATAACAGACTACCGCGATTTTTGAGCAAAAAAAAAAAAAAAGGAAAACAGTGAATTTCGTGTGCTTACTAACCATCATTTTTTGTGAAAAAAAAAAAACATCGCTCAAACCAAGGCAAAGCTTGATAAATACTATGGGGACCGTTCAGCAATCAATTTAAATAGTAAAGAAGTGGTTTATCTAATTTCGAGGTAGTCGTACGGCCAGTTAAGGTTTCTACATCCGAAACAGTTGCAAAAATTCACGTTATTCTTTTTAAAAGTTTTTATTTCCACCAGGACACTGCAAGTGATCCCATGCGCAACTTCCAAAGCCAAAATCCATGAATTGGAATATGAATGGCTCCCTCATCCGTGTTGTTCTCCAAATTTAACCCCGAGTGACTATTTCTTGTTTTCGAACCAGAAGAAATGACTCTACGAAAAGAGGTTTGACTCAAACGATGGAATCAACTCATAAACAAAAAATTCTATTTTGATGACCTCCACAAAAAAAGACTGTATTCGATGAAATTTGGACACACAAAATAGGTCACCAAAAATTTTCCTTGAGCCCGATTCTTTTCAAACTTTCTGGAAAAAAAGTACTACTTAATGGTTAAGTTTTGACATCATTGGTTTATTGAACCTCTTCTTCCAACCCAAATGCCCGCACCGTTACCTTGACCCCTTTCATCAAATTTTGGGCAATGATAGGACCGCCCAAGTAACAATTTTAGTTTTATTCCAGCCGTATAGCACTCCTCCCGGCTTTGTCGATAAAACTACATTCAAAACTGTTTTGTCTACCAACACCTCCTCTGTGCTTCTTTAAAGCCTAAATTTGTACAAAATGGCTCACTCTATAGACGGTTGTGAAAACAAGTTAATAAAACCTTTATAAGAACATAAAGATTTTGAAAATATTCTAGTGATAGATGCTATGACTACTTGAGAACCTTCATAAAACCTTTTGGCTGCCATTAAAACCAGAATGTGGCCAAATGGTCACAGCTGTCAAACTTCACTGTGAAATCGACGTTGTTTTTTGTTGTTCTGCTTTGTTCGATTTATCTTCTCTTCTGATTCATTAGGCAGTAAAAAAAAGGTCTAGTGTTGCGGGAAATTTTGTTTGATAGCAAAATAAACAAAACAAATTGTGTTTTCTACAGCGTATTATGCTCCAAATTATATGCGAATTTGTTTTTATGGTGAATATAGGCACGATAAGAGCCGGAAATTAATGCGCCTCGGAAATTATGCGAATTTACACCAACAAAAGTGAAATTAAAACAAATACATTCGATAGATTAATCATGAATTTCCTGAAAAGTGCTTAGAATTGAATGAGATTATCTAAAAGAATGCCAAAATTAGTCTCCGAGCTACAGTTTGTTTGCATACCATTGATAATTTGATGCATTTATTTTTCCACATTTCAATTATTTCTTATATTTCACTATGGCGATTGAAAAAAAACCACAGTTTTGCCATAAAGCCAATTTTTCTTCGCAATGACTATTATAAAACTATTTGGTTTTACGGTGACTTCGTTCAATGCCAATTTGCCGTTTAATGCATTTACTGAAGGCAAAATGGTTTTAAAATACTTTTTCAACTGACCATAATAAGATAATATCAATGAGTCCTAAAACGGCATTTCAATACAGCATTTTACGAGTTCATAAAGTCGAAATAAAACCTTTGATAGGAGTAAAAGGAATTTGAGAAACAAGGTTTTAAGATCGTTGTAAAGAAGCTGTGTAGGTTCTCATAAAGCTGACTAAAATATGAAACCTATTGGCACCTCTTGGTGCCATAATAAAACCAAATTGATTTCAAGTGGCTTTCATAAAACATTAATAAAACTTAATAAAGCTGCATGGTGTTAGCAATGTTACTTGGGCGACTTGCTTACTTACTTTTAACCACACTTTCTTTAGTTCAAGTTCATTTTCTATCAGTTTTGGAGTTTTAACGAGCTTTGCCTTCATGGTTGCCCAAAATTTTTCAATTGGGCCAAGTTCCGGAGTGTTTGGAGGGTTGACGTCTTTTGGTACAAAAACTACATTATTATCTTTGTACCAGTCTAAGACGGCATAGTGGCAAGATGCCAAATCCGGCCAAAACAGTGTCGGGCCATCGTGAGATCTCAAGAAGGGCAGAAGTCGTTTTTGGAGGCAATCGTCCTTGTAGATTTGTTCGTTGACGGTCCCAGAGGTGATGAAGGGCTGACTCATTTTGCCACATCCGCAGATCGCTTGCCAGACAAGGAATTTTTTGGCGAATTTCGACAGTTACTTCTTCCGTACACTCTCCGGAACGGCCAACTTAGAGGTGGCGACGTAGTGTTCCTGTCCTGGCATTTGTTTGGTGTCGGCTTTAATGTAGGTCTCATCGTCCATCACAATGCAGAACGGTTTTGTGAGCCACTCCCTGTACAGTTTTCTTGCACGAGTTTTGGCCACCAAGTTCTGTTTATCGCTCTGGTTCGGTGCCTTCTGGACCTTGTGCACATATAATCCAGAACGTTTCATTGTTTGCTGCACAAAACAAACTGAAACTTTCGCCTTTTTCGCAACATCCCTGATCGAAATGTTGGGATAACGCTTAAATTGGTTCAATACCATCCTGGCCTTCTCCGGATTTGATGTGCCACTAGAATTTTTCCGCTTGGTTGTCTTACGGTCCTTGAACGTTTTGATCACATGAGATACGGTTGAATGTGCGATTCCGAGCTGTTTTCCGATCCATCGATGAGAAGCGTTTGGGTTTTCGAAGTGAGTGCCCAAAATTTGTTGGCGCACTATTTCTTCATTCGAAGCCATCACTGAAATCACTCGACCGATTTTCACGAAAATCATTACACAATTGACACAACACAATGAAATACATTCAGTTAAAATTTCAATAATTTTTACCCACACGCTAAAAAGTTACGAACAATTTCATCGAATACAGTCTTTATTATTTGCGGAAGGGATGAAAAAATTGGAGAAACTTTGTACAATGTGTAGGTATAGAACCCAAAGGAGATTACGTTGAAAACAAAAATATTGTTAATAAAATATTTTTTATTCAAAAATCGGCGTTTCATTAAAAAAAGTTTTGGCATTATAGAACCGGCCTTGTATGATACGTACAACGACAAAAGTAGGGTGTCAAATAAAAATTTGAAAATTAAATCGATCGTAAAGAGAAATTAAAACCCTTTGAACGTTAGAAATTCAATTATTTCTCGAAACATTTCCAAGATGTTAACATCAATCAGTTGGAAATTTTAGCGAATATAAAATAAATTATAAAAAATATAATTATACAATCGTAAACTATTGAAAATTACACAATTGAAAGGTGGTGGTTCATAATTACGTTTTGCAGAGTAAATTCATCATATTCACAGTTTTTTCCTATCACGGATGTCAAATGTGTGTAACAGAGGTCTGATATACAACAGCGAACGATGCATAATAGGTGCAGCTTCACCGAAATCTTCATTCGTTCTGCAGTCTTGAAGCTGATGGTAGCGCCGAGGAGCCGGTTGTAGGACAAAAGGACGATAGGTCAATTTTTTGCGACTTCTACGTTAAATCATTACTGTCAAGAGTATCTTTCAGGGGCTACCGTGCCGACCAGGACCAAACCGATTGGTTTGGTGACCTCCAGGTGTATAGATATACACAGTTTTAAAGAAACATGTAATTTTTTGCGCTATCTAATGCACATAAATGGAATGCTAGATTTGCCATAATTTCATGGTATATTTCTGCTAAATTTAAGCCAGATAACGCCTGAATCTCGCTTGTTGCATGAAAGATTGCAAGCGATTTCGTTGCTTACATTTGCTTTGGCGAGGGGGAATTTAACGCGTTTGTTAAAGTTCATTTTTTTTTTCTGTGTAGAAAAACTACAGAGGTGGAGCTGGAAGAAGGTACTACATACGGAAATATTTTGGGAGGTGGCGAAGTCAATAGGTTGAAGGCCACTGTCGTTGATCAGCTGGTGTGCGCTGAAATTTCCATTCACCGGTTTATACTCCTCGTCCTGGCCAGCCTGAGCGTTGAAATCCCAAATGCGTGTAGAATTCGATTTTGTCATCATCGGTACTTCGAAGGTGAGGGCTGTGCACGTTATTGATGCTAATGTCGAAGAACAGGCTCTTGATCCTCAACCTACACATCCGGGGTTGATTGGCCACCACCTAATTACCCACTTCTTCATCTCACCCATCAATCCCGACGAAAGCTGTTCGGACTTCGTGTGTATTGCTGCAGTTCGGATGACCATACGCACCGTGGATTCCTCTTCAAATGTGCGTTGGAATGGGTGAATGGATAGTACGAACTGCACTCTTAAATGTTTCTGATCTGTTGTTAAAATCCAAGACGACAAATTACCCATAGTTAATAGGCATATTTAACAATCGTTAACTTTTTGTCTATTCTCCTTTGGAGTTTCTTACAGACCTGTCAAAGAGCCATGCAACCTGAACGCAAAAGTCTTTTATGGATTTGTTTTCGACATAATTTGAGAGATCGAAAAATCGAATAGTCGTGGCCTTTTAGTTGCACGAATAAACGGTTTATATAGGCTATTGCATGCTATTTATGTTCACATAAGTACCTGGGTTCCCAAGTAACAATTTTAGTTTTATTCCAGCCGGATAGCACTCCTCCCGGCTTTGTTGATAAAACTACATTCAAAACTGTTTTGTCTACCAATACCTTCTCTATGCTTCTTTAAAGCCAAAATTTGTACAAAATGGCCCACTCTATAGACGGTTGTGAAAACAAGTTAATAAAACCTTTATAAGAACATAAAGCTTTTGAAAATATTCTAGTGAAAGATGTTATGACCACTTGAGAACCTTCATAAAACCTTTTGGCTGCCATGAAAACCAGAATGTGGCCAAATGGCCACAGCTGTCAAACTTCACTGTGAAATCGACGTTGTTTTTTGTTGTTCTGCTTTGTTCGATTTATCTTCTCTTCTGATTCATTAGGCAGTAAAAAAAAGGTCTAGTGTTGCGGGAAATTTTGTTTGATAGCAAAATAAACAAAACAAATTGTGTTTTCTACAGCGTATTATGCTCCAAATTATATGCGAATTTGTTTTTATGGTGAATATAGGCACGTAAAGAGACGGAAATTAATGCGCCTCGGAAATTATGCGAATTTACACCAACAAAAGTGAAATTAAAACAAATACATTCGATAGATTAATCATGAATTTCCTGAAAAGTGCTTGGAATTGGATGAGATTATCTAAAAGAATGCCGAAATTAGTATCCGATCTACAGTTTATTTGCATACCATTGAAAATTTGATACATTTATTTTTCAACATTTCAATTATTGCTTATATTTCAATATGGCGATTGGAAAAAAATCACAGTTTTGCCATAAAGCCAATTTTTCTTCGCAATAACTATTATAAAACTATTTGGTCTTATGGTGACTTCCTTCAATGCCAATTTGCTGTTTAATGCATTTACTGGAAGCAAAATGGTTTTAAAATGCTTTTTCAACTGACCATAATAAGATAATATCAATGAGTCCTAAAACGGCATTTCAATACAGCATTTTACGAGTTCATAAAGTCGAAATAAACCCTTTGATAGGAGTAAAAGGAATTTGAGAAAACGAGGTTTTAAGATCGTTTTAAACAAACTGTGTAGGTTTTCATAAACCTGACTAAAATATGAAACCTATTGGCAGCTCTTGGTGTCATAATAAAACCAAATTGGTTTTAAGTGGCTTTGATAATACCTTAATAAAACCTCATAAAGCAGCATGGTTTTGGCAATGTTACTTGGGTTAAGTAGTTGACGCTAAATATAAAGCATCAAACAAACCGTAAACTGTTGCAAAACAAAACAAAATCAAAATAAAGACCCTTAGTAAGACCAGCTCAAGGATTTACATTGAAGTGAGTATAACCATCTCACATAAATTAATCCTGGTTACTACGACTCCCTCATATTAATACTATTTACCGTGCTGCATAAATATCTGAACAGTTTATAAATCCGGACATTTCGTTCTCAAAAAATAGTTCTCTGATAATTTTTCAGCAATATAAACATGTTGGACGATTGATACCAGTAACTTATGCTTATGTTAAAATTTATGTTCTAAGGAGTGTATCGAAAATAAGCTATCCACAAACTTTCTTTCAAATTATGTTGAAAACCGATATTTTATTCATACAAAAAATTGATCCTTTATTGTACGAGGTTAAACTTGAACATAATGAAGACCGGATGAAATTTAAGTTATTCCTTCACGAATTTTCGAACTTTGGATCGAATGCTCTTCATCAAGTTCCGGACAAGTGTTGCCTCGCATTTTTTGAACGCTTGAGCCCAAATTTTTTTGAACTCCTGCATGTTCCCAGCTGCCTTACCAGTCTTCTTGAAGACCCTCTTCACGATTGCCCAGTAACGTTCGATGGATCGAAGCTGAGGGCAATTTGGTGGATTGATATTTTTCTCAACGAAATCTATACCCTTTTCCGCAAGCCAATTGAGAGTGGTTTTGGCATAGTGAGCCGACACTAAATCCGGCCAAAATAGTGGAGGTGAACTATGCTTCTTATATAAAGGCAACAATCTCTTCTGGAGACACTCAGATCGATAGATTTCCGCATTTATAGTTCCGGTAGTGTAAAAAATGGTTGACTTCAAACCACAGGAACATATTGCTTGCCATACCAGTACCTTTCGACCGAATTTCTCCACTTGAATCGACCTGTCCGCATCGCTCACATCCTCCCCAACGACGGCAGTAAAGTATTGTGGACCTGGAAGGGTTTTTGAGTCCTCCTTTACATAGGTCTCATCGTCCATCAAAACGCATGCATCCGGACGCTGCAAAAGACGCGAATACAATTTCCGGGCCCTTGTTGCTGCTCGCTTCTTCTGTTTTGCACTTTGTTTCGAGATTTTCTGCTTCTTGTAGGTTTTCAGGTGGTTTCGCCTCTTGATACGCTGGATCATTTCGACACTCGTTTGGCTTTTTTGGCCAAATCACGTATTGACATTTATTTGTTCTTCATGATTAGGGATACCACTTTCTGCTCCAGTTTCGGGTTGGAAGAACCGGGTTTTCTGCCTCTTCCTGGTAGCTCATCAAAAGAATAGTGTTCCCAAACTTATTAATGATGGTTTTAACACTCGCATGATGAGTTCCAAACCGCTTCGCCAATTTTCGCATAGTAATACCCTTCTCACTTAGCCATGTGTCCAGAACCTTAATTTTCACTTCCTTTTCAATACGCGACATTTTGAAAATGCAGAATTTGAACCGCACAAACAAGTAAACAAAAGAAAGCTGACAGTCAAACGCACAGCATGCAGTGTTCAGAGCATAACAAACCATCAAAAATACATGCGTACAACGCAAATGTATGTGGATAGCTTATATTCGATACACTCCACGACCGTGCTTTAACGTTCACATAGTAAAATGACCCTTGCTCGACAGTTACAAACTAGCAAATCAAGCTACCATGCGATCGTAAAGTAGAAACCTCCTATCATATTCCATTTCACACCGAACCGCGGTCCTTTTTGAAAGGATTCAGCTACTAGCAGGCAAGTCCTCGTACGTTTCAAGTGGCGACGCACAGTGCGTTGCCACGTAGACAAAAATCAATGTTCATGTTTTTTTATTCGGGTATACTAAGTACTCAGCCTGCAAACTCAGCTAGCTCTATGTGAACAAGTATTGGTGAGCTTGAAAAAACCTCACAACTACTATAAGTAGCGTAGAAAGTAACAGATGCCGGATAAGCAAATAAATTCCAATTTTGCCGTTTGATTCGAACCGATAGTAAATTTATGATAACCTTTAATAAATCACCGTGAACAAAATGGATAACACTGGTCCAGGTTAGTTAAGTTTGTTTTGTTCATCAAATTTCTTAATATTGATTTCAGTCTAGAGAAATCGGCATGTTGAAATAGTAGAGAAACAAATCTTCAGAAAATCGAAAATTGAGCTTTGATAATTGATCCATTCAAAAAATAAAAAGTTCCATCTAGTTGCAGATGGGAGTTTTGTTGTCAATGTAGGTACAAATAAAGGATTTTAAAAGGAATTGTATTATGTATTTATTTTTTAATAGAAGATACAATTTACACATGTTTTAGATTTTTCAGCATAATGGTATATAAGTCCTTTTGGCAATTACGAATAAAATACGTCATCTTTGCAAACAACACTTCTTGTCATTTTGAGCTACTTATCTGAAAACATGTGCACTTTTTATTATTAAAAGAACAAATTGGAGCTTGAATCAGTTTTGCGAACATCCGTATATTGTATGACATTTATGCAAATGATAGCTGTCATAATAACGAAAATCTTTCTTAATTACATTTAACTACATTCTCCAGTTCTGATTTAGTCCTATATTCCCAAACATTCAACGCACTGTGCGACGTACCGAAAGGCTGCATAAAAGACTTCGCTCACTTCGCTCTAATGTGGCGGTGGAGCATTTGTATACCAACCGGCAAGACGACCAACTGGATACATTTTGCCCCGTTTAGACCCAATAACGATAACAATAACCGGCCGTAATAATCGTAAAGCGTAGTCAGAGCCGAAATTGCATTACATTTCACTCAAGAGTGGTTGCTGGCTACTGCAGTCTAGAGCAACGGAATGTCGGCGATGGCGATGATGATGAGGACGACCTAGTGAATGGCGGCGGACTGCTACTAGCATACCTACGTTGGATGAACGGCTCACAGGCTCGTAACTAAATAGTTTGATTGGTCATGGAAAGTTAGATTTTGTTAATTTCCCGAACAGTCGCCCTGGTTTACAATGACAGATTTTATAATTGATGTGAAAAGTGCAGAGACGTTGCGAGGATAGGCTGCGCCCTTAGCAAACCATGAAATTTTCTCCCTCTCTCATTCATAGTTTCTAATTTTTATTTTGAAGGTGAAGGCTACAAGAGTCCAACAATGGCAGCAATCATGACCGATTTACATCAGCACCTGTAGCTATATTGATAAGAAATCTTATCAGTTTTTTAATTATTACTTCTCTATGCAGAGTGTAGAGTAAGGGTAGTAAAGTTGTAGAGTAAGGGTAGTAATGTTATTATCGCATAGTTTCAATTTGAATCTTAGCTTTATGGACCATAGCGTTAGCACACACATTGATTGAACACAAAATTTAATTCTCAAACCGAATCTTTTTCGATTGAAATAATTTCTAAGCTGGTGAGCCTGTCTTAGCTCATTCTGGATTGAAAGTAAGTTTGATTGAGATTCGATGCATAGATACAGAACAAAACAAAATGTGCTCACTAGATATAAAGGGTGTCCACAGTTAAATTGCATCACTTTAAACTCGTCCTCAAAAACAAGTCTCTCAACCGATTGTCATGAAATATTCAGGGAATAAAATACAATGTATAATCTTGGTTTAAGTATTTCTATTTCACTGTATTTCTTTACCAAATCCAAAAGCCCGAACTTTCTTCTTAATACCACGCATAAGATTGTGTACAACGCTTCAACCGACATTTTTTCCGCTTTCAACCATGACTTCAACATTTCCTGTTCTGTAGTGACAACTTTAGGATGCTTACGAAGTTCGTGCTTCATTATAGCCCAATATTTTTCAATTGGCCGCAACTCTGGAGAGTTTGGGGGATTAAGATCCTTCGGCACGAAATTGACACCATTCGTCTTGTACCACTCCAGAACATCCTTGGAGTAGTGACAAGAGGCTAGGTCCGGCCAAAAAATTGTAGAAACGTTGTGTGTTTTGAGAAACGGAAGCAGTCGTTTTTTCAGGCATTCACTCATGTATACTTGACCATTTACAGTTGAAGTTGTCACGAGAGGCTGGCTCCGTTTACCACACTAACAAATCCCCTGCCAAATCATCAATTTTTTGGGAAATATTGACACTTGCTGTTTCCTGAGAGACTCTGGAACATTGAACTTGTCTTTCGCAGTCACATACTGGTTGCCGGGAATTTGTTTAAAGTCCGCTTTTACGTGTGTTTCATCGTCCATGATGCAGTGTGGTTTCGTCAACATTTGTGTGTACAGCTTACGCGCACGTGTTTTAGCTGTCCTATTCTGTTTTTTGGTCTTTTGACTTTTGGTCAAGTGCAGCTTTTTTGCGACATTCCTAACGGAACAGTTGGGTTTGCGTTTAAAGGCAGCAACCACTCGCTTGTGATCCTTCACACAGTACGGAACACTTTTTCTAACATTCACCCTCTTCCGATCGACAGTTAAAAGTTCCCCGGAACGTTTTATGACACGAGACACTGTAGACTGGTGAGTTTAAAACATCTTTCCGATGGCTCGGTGAGAAAGAAGTGGGTTGTCGAGGTGCGTGTGCAAAATGTTCTCGCGCACTTGCTGTTCCTTCGACTCCATTTTCGAAACTACGACACATTTCACAATGAAACTCATGCAGTGTAAACAATACACGTTGAGGTCATTTCACCCAAAATTTTGTTGAAATCAACCCAAAGGGCGGAATGTTAATGCTTATTGAAAGTGATGGACATCCTCAATTTGATTGCATCTTTGACACCAATCTTGAAGCGATACAAATATTTAATGTCTATTCAACAAATATGTAGGGTTTTAAAGTGTTTTCATTCTGCGTGTTAGAAATTACAATTATATAATATTTTTATAAATATAATTATATTAAATTTTATGAAAAAGTACCATTTTTGACTGGCAGAATAAAAGTGCTCCCATGTCTTTTTTTTTTCTTGAGTGTACCTCGTTCTGTATTTGCTTCGTAACTGTGCTTGTGTTACCTATCAAAAGGTGTCGTTGCTTTTTCTCTTGTTTCTGTTCGACGTGGTTTTTAATTCTTTTGAACGCTGCAAAATGGATTCCAAGCAAATTGCCGTAATCTTCTCACTACAGATTGTCAAAAGACAATACATTTTCTTAAAACTGCAGCCATGTACGCTGTTAGTTATTTTGGTGTACGTAAAGTTTGGAAAATGTTCCAAGCAACCCAATCGGTGACGGATACGTTGGGACGCGCGCGGAAACGGGTCACAACACGTGACGATGCCAAAATTGCCCACCAAACCAGGAAAAATCCAACTACTACCAGCAGGAAAACCTGCAGTTGAATATATCATAACGTACAGTGCGCTCCAAGCTACAAGAATCAGCTTTAACCCTAAGGCCTAAGGGATCGTATATGACATCAAAAGGAAAATGGCTCTATAAAATCTGGAGAATCCAAAGGAGAATAGACTGAATAAAAGTGTACTTTGTCTTGGGAAAATTGGTTTTGCATCAATTCTTCTATCTGGGAAAAATAAAAAAAAAGTATGAGTTAAAGGCCTAATTGACGACTAGAACATGAAGAAGTTCAGAAAGAAAAAAATAAATGCCTTATTAATACCACAGACAGACGTTCGACTTCATCTCATTAACCTGTGTAAAATAATGGCTTCCCTCAAGATATCAAGTAGCAATAACTAACAGATGGCGCCACAGATTTGTTTTTATTGCCAAGGGATAAATGGGCTGCCAGTAAAACTATCAGATTTAATTTAGCAATAAGTTGACAAGGCGGCGCCAAGGGGCAAGACAGCTTTCTTGTGAGTAACTTTTTTCTTAAAAATTACTCAAGATTCATCAAATTTTCACACTCTATGATGTTTTTCTCCCCCCAAGATAAAGAGTGGTGGAAATGCCAAAAAAGGTGTGCGAAAAAGAAAAAAACAACAGAAGCTTTCATTTCAGATAGGTGGCAGGATTTGGAGGATGAATTGGTAAGTAGATTGTTTAATATTGTTTCATTGTTTTTCTTGTAGGAAGGCGAGAAACAGATGGAATATGTGGAATTTATTGACTGCCGAACGAATCACCTCGAAAAACCAATCGCAAATATTGAAAACTTGAGTTTTGCGATTGGTTGATCACGCTTGGTTTCTAGGTGGAGGTGATCCGTTTTGAAGTCAATAAATGCCACATATTCTCATTGTATGCATTGATTGACCCAACCCAGTCGACGTTGATTTCGACTGTGGGAAGGCTCTGCAAATGGGATTTAAAATAAAATAATTAACCTCTAACCGATCTTCTATTGCAGACTTCGCTCCAGATTGAGCTACAAAAGTATCCCGGCAGATGAAAAGTGAAATAACCTATTGAACATGTATTTATGGAGTTACTATTGGCTGTTTGAAGTTCCCTTTCTGTCTTATGGAAAGCTCATTTTTATATCAGAAAGGGAATGTCATCCGACTAGCAGTAATCCAATTGATTATTAGTTGGTAGTACATCAAAATCGATTTCCCGTACAACATTTATCTGCCCCAATCGTTGACCGGATTTGCCTTTCTGGAGAAGCAATCTTTTATTGCTATACTGCTCGACAGCTTCAACGATAGTTTGGAATATTCGGACATCACCCACAGAGAACCTGAACTCCGAGGGTTCGTCAGAATAGCTCCCAAAATAGGATGAAGAATACCACAACGTTGATACGGTAAACTTTCACGACAGAACTTTATTGTTTTGATTATGAAATTTCACTGTCAAAACCAAGTTTTACGAAAGGTAAGAATGTTGAATATCACAATATGAATCTTGCCCCTAGGGCGGCACTACTGTGCAAGATGATTCCAATGTAATTAGATTTGAAATTTTACACATCAAATTTTAATTGTTCTGTTCGAGCTTACATGTCTGTCTGCGTTAGTAGTGTGAAGCGTTGTTTTAGAATATGGTACATATGCATACGTATTATTAAATTCTCGTTGATAAACGTTAAACATTTTTGTTTCTTTCTGGGTTGTTCTAGGTTAAAATGTACTTGAGTTACAGTTGTTCTTAGGGCTATATAAGATTACGATATGTATTCAAACATATTGAATAAAGCTTTTGGAAAATCAACAGTTATTATTTGATAATTTTGTAATGTTCAAGGTCATTCAAATTGTGCTTGAGTTCAGAATTTATGATCTATATCTTTAGTAGTAACTATAGCTTTTTGGGCTCTAAAAAGTTACGCTACGTATTCAACCATATTAAGTGAATATTTTCGAACGTGAAATAAAAACATTACGAGATAAACTGAGATGATCAAGCCCATCCAAACTGTCATTGAGTTCAAAACATAAGATAAACTGTAGATCTTGTAGTGTAGTTTTTTGGGATATATAAGGTGACGATATGTATTCAAACATATTCAATGCATCTTCTGGAAGGTCAACAGTCATTATTTTATAACTTTGTGATCCTCTAGGTAATTCAAACTGTCCTGGTGATTAGTTTATTCAGTGAATATTTTTGAACGTAAAAATACCTAAGATGATAATCTTAGGATGGTCTAGGTCATCTTAACTGTCCTGGCGTTCAGAACTTAAGTTTTACAGTTGAACCAGTAATTCTTTAACAACAATATTTTACAATACAACAATACAATTGAATATTTATTTTAACAATGTTAAAATAAATATTCAAACACATTCAATTTATAATTTTTCAAAGGTCAAAAACGTCACAAAGTAACATGACATGTTCTAGGTGATCCAAACTATTCTTGGGATCAGCACATAAGGCCTACATTTGTAACAAAAGTTTTCTGGGTTATGCAAAGCTACGATGTGTATTGAAACATATTCATTGAATATCTTGGAACAGACATTATGAGATGATCCTCGGATGTTCTAGGTTATCCAAACTATCCTGGAGTTCAAATCTTAAAATCTGCAGCTGTAACTGTAGCTTTCTGGACTGAACAATGTAACATTATGTGTCTGATAGTTATAGTTATAGTCAAGCACAACAATTTCATGGTATATAATATTTTGATGTTCAGCTTCTGAAGAGAGTTATCCGCTAATGATTGGACTGGAGTGGGAAATTGACGACATCAACCCAAGTCATAAATATCAGCTCTAAATAATTACCATCAAGAAGAACCAATGAATATGGTTGGATTCATATCGTTACTTTGTATAGTTCAAAAAGCTACAGTTATAAACTGAAGATCTTAAATTTTGTACTCTAGTATAGCTAGAATGACATAGAGTATCCCAAGATTACTTTATAATGTATGTTGGTCTTTCAGAACTTTCATTTAATGTAACTTAACTTAACTTTCATTCATAACTGTCATTGAATACATACTGTAACTTGGTATAGCGGATAAAGCTACCCAAGAAGCAAACTACGGTCATTATTAGTTGTAGTAACTTGATTATGACTTAGCAAGTCATATTTATGTTATCTCAACCTAAATACAACAAGTGTGCTACTAGGGTACTGTTACAACTGTAGAGCTGAAGCGTACTGAAGCGAGATCTGAACTATATAGTGAAGCGACTTGCATTTGCACAGTTCGCAACAGTTTGCGGAAAAGCCGGTTGTGTTTTCGAAACAAGTTTTATGGACCGGCGAAATTAAGTTCGATCTATTAGAAACTAAAGAGCATTCTAAAGTCTGGGTAAAATCGGATGAACGACTGTTAAACCGGAACATACAGAATACCGTCAAATATTGTGGAGGTCAAGTAATGGAGTAGGGGGTTGTGCTTGGTCCGTAGGTGGTAATTGGAGAAAATCGTTGGCATAATGACGGCCGGTAGTATATAGACATCATAATCGAAAACATGGAGGAATCTTTGTTGAAAGTTGGGCTAGAGAACAAGTTCATATTCCAACAGGATAATGGCTCGAAAAACCATGACGTTTTTCCGTGGATGTTGCATAAAATTGCTGGATTGGCCTCCACAATCACCAGATGTGAACCCAATTGAGAACTTGTGGTCGATTCTCGATCAGCAAGTTGACAAAGACGAGGTTACCAATAAAAACATGCTCTTTGAAGCCCTAGAACGTACCTGGCAAAATATCGATGAATACCATCTTAAACATCTGGTTGAAAGCTTGCCTTGAAGCTTACAAGCTGTCATCAAAGCTAAAACAGGACATACGAAGCACTGAATTCAGCGAACTCAGTTTTGAAGAAAAATATTTCATGAGCATTTTATTTTTCTCTCCTTTTAGAGAAGAGTAAATAATGTTGTTCCCATAATAAAATAAATTCTAATATAATCAAGTTTTTGATTTATTATTTCGAAAGAAGACTCAACCATTTTGTTCTCATATACCAATATTGCACCGCCGCAAGCAAAAATTTAACTATGAATAAATAAGCACAAAACAGCGTGAGCTCTTTATTTCTGACTCAACCGTATACTACTAGTACCTACTTTAACAGTTTGTGAGAAGCTTTTGTTGCAAAAATGAGAAAATGTGAGAAGCTCGTAAGGAAATTTGGTAGAAAAATGGTTGTAAGGTTTTGAAAAGATAAGATAGAATTCCTAAGTTCTTCGCCGTTATCTCTTTAAAAAAATCTGACCATTGTCTTCTGAAACATCCGAGAAATTACCCTCCAGGACAACTTAAGTTATTAGAAGATCGAGAAAATTTACGGAGATTTAATCTCAAGGCTCTTGAAGTCCAAAAGGAACAAGTTGACAAGTCTTGAAAAAAATCGAGATCACATTCCACGTTACTAGAAGCTTGGTATTTCTCGATAATAATCACTTTGCGCTTTTTATGTTGGAAGCCAATACAAGTGCAAGAGAAACCCTAGGCTCCCATCAGTTTCCATTCGTACCCATATCAATTTGATGTTCCTAATAAGTTCTATCGAGCACTCTAAGTTAGTTCCATGAAAGCCATCTTCAAAATATTATACAAGTTCATTGTGAACGTTTCAGCAGCTCCAAAATATTTGTGTACACTCAGTAGTAAACAAAAGCCGAGCAAAATTTTTCACAGAAATGCGGATTTTTTAAATTGGAATGTCCAAAACTGTTTTCACATATTTTATGAAAACTTCCAATTTATAAACTTTATCAACATGAAATTTTGGCCACATAAGGTCCATAAATTTTTTATAACTGAGTGTAGATTAGTATTTTAAGTATCTGCACTGCACTGTTATCGAGATGGCGCCAACAAAAAAATTTGCGCCGTCTTGGAAAATTCGTCTGCGTCCCACAGATGAATCGGATAACACCTGGGATTCCATCATTCAACGGTGTCTCGGGTGGTGAAGGAGACTCAGGCGATCCTGCGGCAATCAGGCAGCGGCAGAAAACTTCCATCTGCTGTGTCGAAAAAACGATGAAACGTGCCAGCCTCCACGTCTACAAGGTCAGGAAGGCACCAAACTGGAACGACAGACAAAACACAGAGTGGCTGACGAAACTGAGGTGGCCGTTACTGAGGAGGTAAGGAAGAAGAGTTCTTGGTTTGGAAGGCCATCTGGGGGTGTGGAGAGATGGACCAACCGTACATCACGACGGGGATAAAGAATGGGCAAATCTACCGAGACCAGTGCCTCCAGAAGCGTTTGCGGTCTCACGGAGGCGAGACGCTATTTTCCCCGGATTTGGCATCCTGCCACTACGCCCGGCCGGTGTTAGACTGGTACAGAGATAGCAATGTTGTTTTTGTACCAAAATACTTCAACCCACCGAAGTCGTCGGAGCTTCGTCCGATTGAGAAGTTTTGGGCCATCTCGAAGGCCAAACTTTGTAAAACACCTAAAGTATTCGAGAACGAGTTGGCTTTGCAGAAACAGTGGGTAGAAGCATCAAAAGAAGCCAGTCCCACTATTGCCCAAAACCTTATGAGGGGTTTCAAGAGCCTAGTGCGGGCATTTGATAACGGAGAAGAGATCCAATTGAGTAGAAATCCAATGTTGTTGTTTATTGTATCGTCCATTGCCAATTATACTCAGCATCTTAAAAACTAAGCAATGTATTCAGTAATTTCTACCGAAATCAATCAAACTTTTCGCAAACAAAGTAAAACAGATATTTGATACATACTATCTTTTATGCTTTTTGCTTAGTTAAAGGACGACGAAATTTGTAATAACAGTGGCAGTGAGCATAGTTATATACGAGAAGTTTGTAAATTAATATTTTTATCCCATACACAAGAGGACAACATCTTTTTACATGCAGCACTAAATTCAAAGAATATTCAACTAAACATTAGTTTGGAATGTTTTAAAATGCGCAAAATTAGGGCATTAGGTGCGCAGAATAGGGGTACTTCACGGTAATTTACAACTACGACTACAATATTTGATTATTTCAACAAGGTTGTACGTGTCTTGCAATAAGTTTTGAACAAAACAGCATTGAAAATTAAGGTCAAATTTCACTGAACGTTCAGCTGTTACGATTTCCGAATACAAGATAATTTCGCAAATCCATCGTTTCAGTATTTTGATCTTTTATTTGTTTTTTTTTTTTTTAAGATTCGTTTCTTGATCAGCAATATCAAGGTAATCTTCTGACGAAGCTGCAACCCACTTGACCTCGTAGTCCATCATAATTGAAAGAGAGTTCCTCTACTTTATGGGAATTTTACAATTGGATAATCTTCTGAAATTACAAAATTTACAGAGAAGATATGTTGGGAAACATTTGAAGAAGCTTTAAGAACTTTTAACCTTTAAACTGCCGTGAGAACACGAAAAAAAAAAATCCATTTTAAAGCTATAAAAGCTTTCGAAAAAAAACAAGCAAATTTCTCTTCTTAATTTGAGAAAACATGGATGAATCTGGTAAAATCCACCGCAAACCAAATGCACTTTAGGGAAAAGTTTAAGCAATTAAAGAAAATACAAAATACTGAACATCGAATAAGTTAACAGCATTTTTTCATTGAATCACCGAAAAAAAGTTGAAGCTGGGAGTACTGTACCCGTAATTCTTTAGCAAAATTTATGAGAAGATGGGCCTTTTTAAACATGATACTATCAACTGTCATTCGGAAGGACATAATACAAGAACGATCAAAAACTGTTAATAATTTAACATTCCTTAGATGAGCAATAGGCAACGATAATGGAAACATAAAATGCATAATTTGTATTAGTCCGGGGTAGAATTATATTTCAAGCGATATTATAGGAGATAATTGGATAATTTGATGTCATTTCCTACAATTTATAACTTCACCGGGTTAATGAAATTAAATTTGTGAAAATTACATGAATCTTGCATTCCGTGAATGAGATATATCAATCCTCAGTGTTATGCAACATCTGTCCCTTCCATGAGTGTAGATTCGAGAAATCTCCGTAGGGCGTTACCTTGATTTGATTTACCTCCTCGATACGAAACATCATGGTTTGCAGTCACTGCTACTATTGGTCGTCCTACATTGAAGCACATCATGCAACAAAGCTAGTATTTCATTTCCTTCAGCCAGCTGACACATTCCGGCCCATATATTCCAAGTGAGTGTGTCATATTTTCTAAAGTCCAGAAGTTGTTATGCTGCCAGGTTCATTCGAGCAATTTCCTGCCGGTATATCACTCATCCATGTTGCACATGGACATGAATGAATCGGCAAACAAACAAAAGACTGCTGCTGTGCTGGAGCTGGAACTATCTAGCGTCAGTTCTGCAGTGCTGTGCTTGTAGGCCATCAACGACACGGATGGTGATTCTATTTTGGATACACCGAATCAGCATGGTCAGCTCCTGCTCGACTGCAAAACTCACCATCGTCGTTTTGTTTTCCTAAGATTTCATTTGGAAAGCAAACGGCGTAAGTGGTTGAGATGCAAAATCAAGGCAAGCGGTGATATTTTCGGCGAACTATTTGTTGCTCCACTATTTCCAGCAATATGAAAGCGGCTTATTTGATTAGAAACTGACTTTGCATAAACAAATTAACCGAAGGCAGTAGGTCGGTTCTTTCTTTTCAACTGGTGGTGCGCCATACAAAAATTATATGGTATACTACCATTTAGAAAGAAAGATCCGATTGGCTGCCATTCTGTAATATCCATGAGAAAATTGATTTATTTGTTCACATTGAACTATGGTACGAATAGACAAATTTTGCGACAAAAACCATTAACTTTAGACATATGATGTCGTTGGAAGATTTTATCTAAAAAATAAGATCTATCTTTTGGTTTGGGTGGTGACTAGGGTGGTCCTCTTATGTTCATAATAAAAATTCTAACTTTTTATTCTTATGATTTAGGGGAAATTTTGCTCCTACAAAATTGTAGATAATTTAATTTAATGAAACATTGCTCAGAAAATTGAACTTCTATCTCATCTACGTATCGTTTAATTACAGTTTTTTTTTTAACTTTCCTTAGGGTGGAACTTAAAAAAACAGTTTTTTTGCTCTAATTTTTTTAATTTCAATTTGAATTTGAATTATTTGCAACGATGACTTTTAGGGCATAATAGGACGCACATTTTGAAGATGTGACAAATAGACATAACTCTTGCAGTTTCTTCAACGATTACGCCTTAAACGGTCAATTCAAATGTTTCTTAGTTGGTAGTATCGCCACAGATGGCGCACATAGCTGATTCCCTTACGTTTGACGTTAGCACACTACCCCCATCTGTTCAGCTTTATCACCCATCACAGTGTGCTCAACAGATGGCACAGGTGTGTTAGTGACGATGATTTGTAGTGTGAAATTTTCAATGTGTTATGTCTGTTTGTCTGTGATATAAATGTTAATAAATAAATGGAGATGGGTTCACTTAAAAATATAAACATTTTCATAAAAATCTCACGATGTTAGGCACTTTGATGGTAATTGTTGATGCTGATGATCGAAAGTCATGCAGAAAAAATGCAAAACTACAAATTTTTAAATGAGTTTTACTCCACAAGAGGACAAAAGGGGACAAACGATTTTGCAAAGGTCTTGTAGATGTTTTTTTTTTTTATATTTAATTTTTTTTTTTTTAAAAAATTAAAAAAAAAAATAAAAAAAAATATAAAAAAAAAAAAATTTTTTTTTACTTCAACTTCCACAACATTTTTTTAAAAAAAAACAGCCACCATCCTTTTTTTTTAAAATGGGCCGCCCAATATTTTCTAAAAGTCATCCTTACAAATTACTCAAATTCAAATTGAAATAAAAAAATTCGAGCAAAAAACTGTTAAGTCCCACCCTGAGGAAAGTTAAAAAAAACTGTTATAAAACGATAACGTAGATGAGATAGAAGTTAAATTCTCAGCAAAGTTTCATTAAATTAAATTATCTACAATTTTGTAGGAGCAAACTTTTCTCTAAATCATAAGAAAAAAAAAGTTAGAATTTTTATTATGAACATAAGAGGACCACCCTAGTCACCACCCAAACCAAAAGATAGATCTTATTTTTAAAATAAAATCTTCTAAAGACATTATATGTCTAAAGTTAATGGTTTTCGAGTTATCGATTTGTCGCGATAATTGGCTATTCGTACCATAGTGCATTGGTCCAAGCATCTCTCTTGTAATTCACCGTAATAGGGTAAATGTCCCTTACCTCAGCCTAATATGCAGCGGTCGATTATATATTTAATTGAAACTTATGAAGTAGTTGAGCAAAAATAAAATTAAGGGGCTATTCATAAACCACGTAGACTTTTCTGGGGGGAGGGGGGGGGGTCTGTTTGACCAAAGTCTACGGTCCATACAAAATTTCAAAAAAATGTATGGAGAAAAGTCTACGAGGGAGGAGGGGGGGGGGGGGTCTGAGATTTTAAAAAATGAGTCTACGTGGTTTATGAACAGGCCCTAAACTAGATATACTTAGTTATACATTTGCTTCGATAAACTTAATAAGACGTTTCTCGCTCTGAATCAGGAAAAGTTAAAAAACTTACTTTTTGAAGACCGAAACTTTCGACGAAAATGGATGTAATGTCGGTCTACAAAGCACCATATTAGGTCTATTTGTGGCTGCAACCTTGGCTCATCATTTAGGTTTCTGGTTGCAAACCATCTTCGTAAAGTTTATTTCTATTATTTTTCAGACATTTCAATGTAGCTTTAACATTCGCATTACTCAAAAGCAAAATTTCGTCGTAGTGGACCTAATGATTGAAAGTTGCATTTGAAGGTATTGAGAACGACTAGGGCAAACACAGGGCTGTTGGATTATGATTTTGCCAAGAAAATCAATGCCAGCCAAAGCACCACGAAGGAGTCGTGTGCGAGAAAGATTTCGATCTTTTCGGGCCAGTAGGCAACCGAACAGTGCACTGAAGCAGAATCTAGTGGCTAAAAGACGTGCCCAAAATTTGTACAATCAAGTTCTTACGAAATACGAATGATGCATCCTTATGGACGACGAAACGTATGTGAGGATGGATTATGGACAGATTCCAGGACAGAAGTTCTATACAGCCACTGGTCGAGATGATGTCCTTAGTAAGTTCAAATTCATTTTTGCTGATGAATTCGCAAGGTATAGGCTAATGATCTGGCAAGGTATGTTTTTGCTGCTACGGACTACAAACCAGGGTTTTTCTGCAAGTCTATGGACTTCAAAATGTACAAGCAGGAGGGCCTGAAAAAACGTATTCTTCCGTACATTAAATCTCTCAATGGACCTGTAAAGTTTTGACCTGAATTGGCAACCTGCTACTACAGCGAAGAACAACGATGGTATCGAGACAACGGGGTGGTTTTCATCGAAACGGGCATCAATCTACCAAACTGAAATATTGGGCAGTTGTCAAACAAAAATTGAAGTATAGTGGAAAGGTGACTCGGGATGCTACAGAGATGAAGAGATGGTATAACACGGTTTGGGTCGGTTTTGGGTTCTCACATTTTAGAGGCTGCCATAAAATGAGTTTCACTTTTTTTTGGTCGGCATGTGCATAGTTGTACCTAGGTCTAAACAAAAATACACAAGTTACTATCCATCCCCCCGGCTCCCACAACTGTTAATTCGCCCGCGTTTTCATATTGTTTCAATTTACGTCTACCATTTATCGGCAAAGTCCCCTGTGAACCATCAGCTGAGAGCTAATGTCGAACACTGAAATCATTTCGGCCCTTCTCGCGTGCTAAATACTAGTGTTGAATAGCTTTCCCCAGAAAGAAGAGGGTCACGAATGTGCAGTATGAAGCAAAATTCATAAGAAGGGACGTGTCGAAGCAACATGATAAAAACATTTCAATATTAACCAACCATTTGTGTTATGATAAGTATAAATTAGATGATACCATTATTACTATACACCAGCGCGGTCCTACGTAAACCTCGCGGTTATATCCCTGATATAACTCATTTCTATTTTTTTCCACAGCAACGCGACCAACATATTCCTTTCCTCGTATCAGGGTTTCGTTGGTTTCGACACGAATGTCTAGTGCTGCTTTGAACTAATTTTGCTTGTTCATCAACAAAATTTATCGATCATCAGCTGGAGTTGTTTTTCTTGGTCGGTCGGAGTGTTTTAGATTTGTGTTTGAGATGGTCTCGGCGAACCGCATCCACGTGGTTTCAATTCCATACTTTGAAACATCATCAATATTTGCAATATCACGAATTGTTTTGCTAATTTTTCTCAAAATAAGTGTTTCTGAACGTTTTCAAAATGAAATTTCTTTTTTCGAGCCATTATTAGCGATCATTATCGGTTTTGAGCGTGTAAACAATGACTGGATTTGACAGTTCTAGTACACACATAATACAGTAGAGGGTGCAAATAATACAGTAGAGGGCGCAAGCAATAAAGTTAAGAACGGTTGTACTGTTTTAGATATTAGCGGTCAAATTTGAACAGTTTAAAACCAAATAATAGTTATTATATATAATATAATAGTTATAAAAATAATATTTTTTGTTTCTTCATCATTCTATCATTTTGAATCATCATAATAAGCTGATTGATTAAAATGTATGTAAATTATATCAAAATAGTCTATTTTTTAGTTTCTATACGCGATTTAATCATATAATGTAGTTGAACACAATATGAAACAGTCACAAACTCACGACATTTTGTTTTTTGTTTCAAACATGTCCTTTTACTTTTGCACGCTAGTGTACATAGGGGTGCCCCTTCGCCACATGCTTCATATGCTCGGCTGTGTTCGAGCTGACAGGAGCGGTGAGGAGCCAGTGTCAGACTGGCAACTGGTGGGCAGCATTCGGCCTAACAGTCGATGGATAGGCAGCTGGTTGCGGAGCCAGTGAAGTGAAACAATCTGCATCCAAAGAAGTTCGAGAAGGCTTAAATTCTTTTGCAGAAATTTTCACCATTTAAAATCCGTCCTTTCCAGGATGACTAATTCCTTTTTCCCTGATTTAGAGTTTTTATTGGAATTTATCTATTAGGTGCGCAACTAAGTTCCCGCTGTTTAGCAATAGATGGCGCCAGGTCGAATGTTGTACATCTCAAGCGTCATAAACCAAGCTCAGACATATGGTAAACAAACCGCTTTGCCAAATCAGTGATTTTGGTTTAGTGTCATATATTTTGGTTGTTTGAAGATGTCTGATTTCGTGCCAAATAATCCTCATTCGCAGGAAGTTTGATTTTCTTCTTTCATTCGAAGAAAACGGCGGCTGAAGCACATCGAGAGCTCCAAAAAGTTTACGGTGATGCTGCTCTGAGTGAAACAACGTGTCGTGATTGGTTTCGTCGCTTCAAAAACGGTGATTTCAGTGTTGATGATCGTCCGCGTGAAGGAAGGCCAAAAAACTTCGAAGACTCTGAATTGGAGGCATTGCTCGATGAGGATCCGTGTCAAACGCAAGAAGAGCTTGGTTCAGGATTAGGAGTTTCCCGCCATGCCGTTTCTAAGCAATTGCATGCGTTGGGAATGATTCAAAAGCAAGGAACTTGGGTTCCTTACGATTTGAAGCCAAGAGATGCTGAGCGTCGTTCTTTCGTCTGTGAACAACTGCTCCAGCGGCAAAAAAGGAAGAGTTTTCTACATCGCATTGTGACGGGTGACGAAAAATGGATTCATTACAGTAACCCAAAACGGAAACATTCATTGGGACTGCCCGGGCATGCTTCAACATCGTCGCCTAGGCCGAATATTCACGCTGCGAAGGTTATGCTGTGTATTTGGTGGGACCAAGTTGGTGTTATTTATTATGAGCTGTTGAAACCAAACGAAACTATTACCGGGGAACGGTGTCGAACTCAATTGATGCGATTGAGCCAAGCATTGCACGAAAAACGGCCACAATACGAGCACAGACACGAAAAAGTGATTCTTCAGCATGACAACGCTCGACCTCACGTTGTGAAACCCATGAAAACCTACTTGGAAACGCTCAAATGGGAAGTCCTACCCCACCCGCCATATTCTCCTGATATTGCACCGTCCGATTATTACTTGTTCCGTTCGATGGCACATGGTCTCACTGGTCAGCAATTCCACTCATATGATGACATCTCAAAATGGCTTGATTCTTGGATAGCATCAAAAGACGAACAGTTCTATCGAAATGGTATTCACTTTCTACCAGAAAGATGGGAAACAGCCGTAGCTAGTGATGGGCAATACTTTGAATAATTCGTTTGTAACCTTTGTTTTCAAAATAAAGTTCGTTTTTCACCAAAAAACAGCGAGAACTTAGTTGCGCACCTAATAATTTATCGCACATATTTTCGTCAATGACAGCTAGCTGTGAGAAAACGCAACGACAAAGTATTGAATAAAACAACTGAAATCAACCCCTCGAATTTTTTAATGTTGTCGTTTTTTTTATTGGCCCGAGGTGAAATATTATAGAAGTGTATTAAGTTTGCACAAATGATGGTCAGAATCGAGGATCGAAAAAAGGAGCAGGTAATTGCAGTGCTGGAACGTTTCAAGAAATATTTGCCTGAAGGTGCAATTGAGATGGCGAAGCGTTACAGTGGAACGGAAACTGCGTCCGAATGTTTTGAAGGCGGATCCAGGGCTGACTCGGTTCTGTTCATAATACTGTTCGGAGTATACACAGGAAAAAATAATGAATTTTAACAGACGCGTGATATTTACCTCGTTCACTTTTAAGCTAAAGCAAGCGTGAACAACGAAATCGCTTCCAATATTTCATACAACAGACCAGATTCAGGCTTTATCTTGCTTAAATTTAAGGGAATGGTCCCATCAACTTATGCAAAATCTAGCATTCCATTTATGTGCCTTAGATAACGCAGAAAATTACATGATTTTTTCAAACTGTGTACGCATTCAGGAAAGTTTCTTCAAGTATCGGGCTGTTTAGCAACCAAAGTGGACCAAAAGCAAAACATTACGGCAAAAACTCGGGCCCGAAAGCTGTGTGCCCAGATGCTTATGGACGATGAAGCGTACGTCAAATCAGGTTACAAGCAGTTTCCGGAACAGATGTTCCCAAGAAATATAATTGTGTTTTTTCAAATTCACAGGCAAGCTACAGGGAACCTGCAGGTATGGCCAGTAAAGTCCGGTTTTGATCACAACCAACAATATGAAGAGACCATTATATATCAACGAAGGTTAAAAAACATGAGTTGCCGTACAATATCACGTCAATTTTAAGCCATATTTGGCGAATAGCCACTACGGCAAGAATGCGCAACAGTGGTATCGCGATTATTCTGCATCGAACGCTGAAGAGCTTCGGTTCAGTTTTTTTTCGCACTCCGTACTACCTCTTTTGCTTTTTTTTTTCAACCCGCTTCACGGTGATAAAAATTAGTGCACTGTTTGAAACGCCGATATCCAGCCGAGCGTTCCTTCATGGAAGCAGACACTCCCGGCCGAGTCCGACGGATGATCTGTCCAGCCAGTACCCTCGTCAAACACCCGAGGGGAAAAGTGTAACCCCATAAGCATCATCGCAGCAGGGAAGGTCATAGCTCCATCCACTGCCGGTCAACAAGCGGTGCTTTGTTTGCGAGCAACAGCAGAAAGTGCCACACCGGCAAAGGCCCATCGTAAGGGCAAGTAAATAGCACAGTTTTGTTATTGTTCCCTCATCTGTTAGTGTTTTTTGTGTATCTCTTTCCCATATAGTGAATCGTTCTGCATAGGGGGGCTCAAAAAAAATCTGATTTGATTTATTTGTATTCATTTTTTTTATAAATCAATTTAATTTTGCATGGATGATTCTAAGGGGGGCGACTTGCCTCCCATTTTAGGGTGCGCTGTTATCAGCCGTCTTCTGCCTCTCCTTGGGTTGTCTACTTTCGGCAGAAAGTGAAAGCCCTAGACTTTTTGGGTATTAAAAGAAATTTGACGCGTCGTTATCCGGGGACCGAGTTTCATCAGTTCAACCGAAACAAACTGCGTGTTACTGTACCTACGTATAATGCCGAGTACTACGTCTACATCCCATCTCGAGATATGGAGATAGACGGTTGTGGTTTCAGCAGCGGGCCTGACGTGTGAAGACGTTATGGAAGGTAAGGGGCGACTTCCAAATTCTGCTTCGTCTACGATTGAAATTCTGGAATGCAAACAATTGCATGTAGGATCAATGGTAGATGGAAAAAAGACGTTTTCACCGTCGGACTCGCTGACCTTCGCCGAATCAGTTCTCCCAGTGCGCCTTTTTGTACCAAGGGTATTAAATTGTACCAAGTGCAAACAGTTGGGTCATACGACTACTTTTGGGGCCAACAAGCCCCGTTGTGGCAAATGCGGCCAAAAGCATCTAGAGGATGCTTGCCAACAGGAAGCAACAAAGTGTGCTTACTGTGGCAAAGAGCCTCTCCACGATCTGAAGAACTGCCCCGTGTACAAGACGCGCACTGGTAATGTGAGACGTTCCATAAAAGAACGCTCCAAGCAGACGTATACAGAAATGTTAAAGTCGCAAAACTAAGCGTCTGCATCGCCTGTATCAGTCGCTCAAAATGAAAATCCGTTTTTTGATTTTGTCTTCCGACGAACTGGACTTTGACGTAGCAGATGAGAGTGAATTTCCGGAGGTACACGCTCCCGGTAAAAGGAAGCCCACTAGTTCCCCGGGTGTGCGCCGGAAACTAATTAAATCCACTCTCAAAAGCTTGCAAAAAAAAAAAAAATGGGGGGAGTGGGGGTCAAGTTAAAAAACCCGATCCGTTCCTAGATGTACTATACCCCCCCTACCTAATAACAGTAACCGTAAGAGGTTGCCAAAAACAAGTACTACGTCTTCTCGCAACTCTAAGAAAAATATCCCGTCCAAGCGAGGTAAGATTAATTTCAGGGACATTGTGGATAATATTTTAAATGCTCTTGGTCTTTCGGATGCTTCACCGCTCCGAGGACTTATTGACCTGCTTATTCCTATAGTTGGAAACTACTTCAAGCAATTGACTGTATCATGGCCCCTCATTGGTGATCATATCTTTGATTTTTTCCCATTAGTACGTCAGAGATCTCTTCAAAGTTGGCAAAACGATTGGACAAGTAATTCTGTTAAGCGGTGGTTACATTTCATTATTGCAAATGTTTCTTCAAAATCGTGGTTCAAAGGTCTGGATGTAAATCACGGTGTCATTCGTGTGATGTCAAGACTTATGTCCAACCACTACTCGCTAGACGCACATCTCTACCTCTACCTCTACGCTCATCTTAACCTCGTCGATAGCAATTTATGTAGGTGCGGAACCGGTTATGATGACATCGCTCACGCAGTTTGGCACTGCCCGGATAATGATGCTACCAGATATCGACTATTGGATACCCTAGTGGCCCGAGGTAGACAACATTTCCACGAGGTAAGAGATGTTTTGGGAATGCGTGATCTCCCCTTCATGCAAGCGATTTACGAATTCTTTTGTTTGTCTGATCTAAGAGTGTAACGTCATCCCCCTTCCATCCACTCTAGTAAATTCCCTGCCATTGTGTCCCAGTTATATTATCCTTTTGTTTCCGTGCTACTTGTACCTGCTCAGCAAGCTTTGGTCACCTATCTGCAGCTTAGTTCCTGAAAGGCGCTTAGCGCCTTAGGCGCTTGCTTAGCGAGCAGAACGTTGTGGGTTCTATCCCAGACCCGTCCACTCATCGCTACTAACACATTTCAACCTTCCCGTGGCACTTATAAGGGGTCGTAAAGTTCTCTGCATCTGTCTTGAGTAAAGTTCTCTGCATCTGTCTTGAGTGTTGAACTAATAATCCTTGCTATCCTTTCCAGGACGTGGCCATGACAGTTCTTAATTGTTGAAGAATGTGTAGCTTCCATTAAAAAAATTAGTGATTAATCTCAAAGTGCTGCTGCAACCGCTGGATGTCTACAGCAATTATTTAACCATCTAGGGCTTGTACCACTTAACAATTGGTGCTTTTGAAAGTAACAATTTTGTTAAAAATTCGACAACCTTTCTTGTTAGCAAACATGGCCTTCTGATTTCGTTTGGCCAAAAACATCTTAAAAAAGCATGGTAGATCCTTATTGGCCTATCATAGTAGCTAATGATCAACGGGATTCGGCAGGAGCATCATATTGTAGCTCCTAATCTGAGGATTCGATACTCGATTTTGTACAGTTTTCAAAATGGAGTTGAATTTGCAACAAATTATTTGCATTAAATTTTACGTTAAAAACGGTTTCAATGGTGCGACGATATTGCAAATATTAGAAAAGCGTTTTGGCAACGATACTCTGATGAAAACAGACGTTTATCAGTGGACGTTTCAAAAGTGGCCATGAGTCGTCTGTGAACGATGATGAGAGAAGTGGTAGGCCATTGCCATCAAAAACCGACTAAAACATCAACAAAATCTAAGAATAGATTACCGTAGCCCGCAAATTGACCATTAGAGAAATGGCAGAGGAGTAGGAAATTGTTTTTGGATCTATTCAAGACATTTTGGTTAATTATTTGGGCCTCAGGCGTGTCACTGTAAAACTGGTGCTGAAAGACCTGAATTTCATGCAAAAACATGGACTGCGTAACGTCGCAAAAGACATGATTTCCAAGGCCGAATCTGGCCCAACTTTCATCAAACGAATCATCTTTGGAGACGAAACGTGGATTTATAAGTATGACACGCAATCCAGACATCAACCGAGTGATTGCCGTGTATCGAATGAGCCGCGACCGAGAAAACCACGTCGTTTTCAGTCGAAAAAGAAGGCGATGCTCACAGTTTTCATGGATTACAAGGGTGTTGTGTATCACAACATGGCAGGCCATATCATCAACAAGGAGTATTATTTGGGCGTTATGAGACGTTTGCGTGAAGTAATTCGTCAAAAAAGACCGAATTTGTGGGCAAACAACTCGTGGATCTTGCACCACGATAACGCACCGTCACACAATGCCATCGGTATCCGTGAACATTTGGCTAAAAACGAAACGAATACCATTTAGCAACCACTGAATTCACCTTATATGGCTCCCTGCGAACCGTTCCTATTCGGTTGACTCAAGAAACCGCTCCTCGAAACGCGTTTCAGCATGGTGAGATCATGGAAAAATCAAAGATGGCTATATCGAATATTAAAATTATTTCGGGGATTGGATCAAGCGCTGGCGTAAAGTGTGGCCCATTTAGTTTTGGAACAAACATATTTTATTCTTACAGCTGTCAAGCTTGCAAGCTGTCATTACAGTAAAACAGTGCTACAGTGGTATGAAACCAGCGGGATTCAGTTTATACCGAAAGAACTCAACCCACTAAACTGTCCCCAGATAAGACCGATAGAGAGATTTTGGGCTATTATGAAGAGGAAGCTGAAGGTGAATGGCAGTGTCGTCAAAAGCATCAATGAATTGAGAACCAAGTGGAATAAGATTGCCAAAACGATGGATGAGAATAATGTGCGCCGGTTGATGAAACGTATTCCGGGAAAAGTCCGCCAATTTCTTCGAAATCGAGATGATTGATTTTTTTTTGTATTTTCCCTCTAAAGTTCACATAAAGTCGAACATTTTAGTTAAAACAGAATACTGTTTTGTTAATGTATATCCGAAATATGCGCAGTAGTCTATGCTCCAATTCTAACTGGGCCACACCTCAAGTGCGTTGCAATCGATGGGAAGTACTTTGAAGGAGACAGTCTCGATTTTGATGTATAATGTTGTATTTTTAATTTCCTGAATGAATTCCGGGAACCTTTTGATCAAGGTAGTACAACCGCAGCATAAACCGTTAACGTTGGTTTTAGTTATTAGCAATACAAATTCACATAGGCTGTATGACCAGGAGCTGGTTTAGAAAGGTTCTTAAAGGATTAGATAATCTCAACGACATCGTTTTTTATTTGAAGAAGGCTTGTTGGAATAAGAAATCAGACATGGTCAACGCTTCCTCAGCGATTCTGTCAGACATTCGATAAAACATTTTTGAAGTTTTCAATCGATTTAGAAGCTAAACCAGTAGGACACCTGGGGTTAAATGAACAACGTACCTTTCTTGATAAATAACAGTTGCTTAGCTCTCATTCTATTCCTCACATCGTCCTTTTGTCAATATACCTAACGAATTGTTGTGACTTTATAAGAGTAAAGACAAATGCAAGATTAAATCTCGATCGACAATAGAATAGAGCCTATCAACATTTGTAAACAAACGTTTCTGAGCCTTTTTCCTCGCAAAGCGAAGGCCAGCCACGCAAACCAATACCATCATCATGGAGGGGAAAGTTTCCCCCACACGATGATTGCGTGTGTAGCCTACGGCTTGCGAGAAAAGGGACTCAGAAAAGTTTGTTTACAAACGTTGATAGGCCCTATTCTATTGTTGTTCGAGAAATGTAAAAGCCAAGTTGACAGCAAGATAAGTAATTTTTAGCTCTTTACACTAAATCTACTGAAAACATCACCGCCCAGTTGCATTCATTGTCGTCCTAAGAGAGTCGTTTTCTCTAAAAATGCCACCGTCTGTAAAACAATGTCTAGGTACCAACCAACAATACCGAGCCGGGCTTGCTCTTCTGTTTCATTTCATTTGGTCCCCGATTGAAGATTTCATTTAGCTCCACGGGGATCACCATCGGAGTGCCAATCGGTGTCGTATAGTAGATATTGCGTAACCCATAGCTCGTAACTGTATATGTTCTACAGCTTGTGGTTGAAATTACCATTGTTGAAACTAGGAACGTTGCTGCTCCATTCAGTGAAGGCCTCGAAGGTGGCAGTGGTCGTGAAGAAGTTGTAACTGCCCAACTGAGGAAATCGATTGCGATGGGGTTTCCGAAGTTTAATAATTGATAAAGTTTGTTTTCGCTCTGGATTTGTGCGGTATTGTAACTTGCAACATTGTAGGGAGAGCAGAAGGTTATGTTTGCGGTTGATTGCCAGCTGGAATTGTTTTGGGTTGCTATTAATAGCGTTTAGATTTAGATTAGCATGGTTCTAGGTTGCTTGGATCAATACTTTGTATAGTGAAACGTTTGCTCATTCTTCGGTCACATGATGTACAATTTCAAAATTAATTTCCACTTCGTAAAATTCACAAGGCAATTGAACTTGCATGTACTGACACGTAACAAATAATGAGTGTACAGAGGGTGTGCTCATTTACTGGCAGCAAATCAATTTAATTCCTCGCGGATCCCTGCTACCCTCCCTACCATGAATAGATTGTTCCCACACATTGACGGTTTCATGTGCAATTTTGTACCTGAATAAGCCCGATCAGAGTCTAATTCTAAATTAAATTGATGGTAATAAAACGTAATTAGCTCCTGTTGGGTCTTGACGGTGTGGAATATTGCTTGTCAGAGAACCGACAATCTGCTAAACGGATGGGCTCGGCGTAGGTTAGAATCAACCGGAGTGGCCGCCGTCCCCTAGGTGGTCGCAGTTTAGTGGAGTGGTAGCACACTGATTTATACGATTTGTCGAGGTTGCACAACAAAGACAAATGATTCTTTCCCTGCCTCGTGCGGTGGTTGATGTTAACGGATTTGTTGTTGGGCAGTGGAAATGAAGTGTTGGATTTGATGAAGTAGTATCAGTTAGAAGGGTGGTAAGACCAACCTGGCCAAGTGAATTTTTGGTGACTATTTAAGCTGCTTGTTTTTGTAGGAAGTCGAACTTTTCTATGATTATTATGGATAGTAAATGGTATCATTAAAGATCAATATGTTACACTGATTACTACTTGAAACTGGTTTATAACAGTTTAAGTTTACATGAGCAGTCGGCCTTGTGAGCTCCTAAAATGCTACATTGTCAAATATTGTGCGCGGATAGGGTGACCAAATCAGGTCATCACTAAATATTCATAAAATTTTGAATTATTATTTTCCTATCCTGAAAAACTAGGCTTAAAGTGGGCTTGTGTCAGAAAACCAACAATCCAGTCGTGATCTGAGATTTTCGTTAGCACGTGGAATTGTTGGATAGAAAAAAAAGCGCATTTAGATTCACTACACTACACATGTTCATGGACATTTGCTGTTCCTGTTTTGAAAAGCTGGATTGCGTCTCTGTACACGGAAATCAACCTTTTCTCGACCAGAGTTATATAACATAAAAATAACAAAGCAAAAACAAGCATTGTTATGACTAGCTGATTATGATATAACTTTGTTTAAGACGTTTTAATCTTGCAAATTGTATAACACATTCATAGCAAATAAGATACAATGGCCTTGGGAGGCGTAAACTGCGCAAAGTAACAAATGAATTGTAACAATAGCTGTTATGGTTTTGTTACATGATAACTCTTGAAAAGTTTATTATGTTTTTGTAATAACCATTTCACAATTCGCTTCATTTTTGTTACCTGTCGAGGATTTTTTGCTACGATTCTTGTTGTTTTAACTACATCCGCGAGCTAAATTTCAACAACCCTTGTTATAAAACCAGCGTAACTGAATAACACAACTTGAAATAATTTTGTTGTTTACTTCTGGTCGGAGTATCTTCGAGAATTTACATTTTTTTATTACAACTCGTTAAGTTTTTGAAAATCATAATTCTGCCCAAATTTAATTTTAATTAAGTTTGTCTATTGTGGAATTCGATATTTCGGTATTCCATCCTATGAATATTGGGTTTGTACAGTACTAAATATTCGTTCAGCCGCAAATTCTAACAAATTCGAATAGTTTTCGATGAATTATACTTGTTTTTTTGGGTGGGGTTAATTTTCGACGCGTTTGCAGTACAACTTAAAAACTCTCATTAAAAGGACACTCATCTCAGATACACACCTATTTCTGCGGGTTTGAAGGATGTAAACAATCAAGTGTCATTTCCACCAGAAATATGTTTAGTAGCAGTATAAAAAAATGCCTTTTCTTTGAAAGTACAGTGTTGTTTTGTGAAAATTTAGAAATATCATTTCGTTATTTTTTAAAAAGGTGTGCATTGTTAAATTTTGGTTAAATAAACGATTTGTGAACATTTTATAGAAATGTCGAAAGGGACTCGTTTGACAAAGGAGGAAAGACGAATCATAACACTACACAAGGAAGAAGGCTACTCAAACCTGTCAATTAAGAAGACGTAATTTTTCAATAGGACAACGTGTCGATCCATGTTTTCGAGCAGTCTATGGCATAGTTTGTTGAAAACATTTCACTGCTTGAATGGCTCGCATATACAATGTGTCTCACAACAGGTGTCACCTTTTTTCAGTCTTGGTTTATTTCAGCTGGGTAATTTTAACAGCGGAATTGATTATACCCGTTTTGAGTGTATTCTTTTGACAGCCTATTGCTGAAGATTCCGTTTGTTTATATTTATCAGCTACTATGGAAGCCATACGGGAGCAAGTTTTCAAATTACATTTGCAAAAGCTGAGACCGTGTCAGATATTCAATAGCCTTAAGCAGTTCGGAGTGAGTAAGCATTTTGTTTTTTGTTCCTTGAAACGGTTCAAGGAAACTGAAAATGTCGAACAGACGAACTGCCAGAACGAAGAAAAAGATCAAATGTGTGAGGGAGCAAATAAGACGCAATCCGGCAATCCGGAAAACGAAGAATTTAAACCGTGCAAACAAGTAAACAATCGAAAGATGACAGTCAAACGCACAGCATGCTATGATTAATACAATAAAACCATCACAAATACAACGTATACAACGCCAATGTACGTTGAAAGCTTACTTTTGATACATTTCTTTCGCCGGTTTCGTCAGGTATCCAATAATTCCGCTTCATATCACATTTTTAGCCGATAAAACTAAAACCAATAAATTCCTATTCTTAATTTCCGCTAGTTTTCCAAAGGCAAGGAAGATGTTTATATGTGAATCTCATCACTCACAATTCATTTGTAATGTTTGTCTTTGTTAATAAACGTAAGCACACATTATTACGAAAAGAAACCAATCGATTTACTCTCCAATATCCTTATTTAGCGAAGGATAAATAAAGGAACATGAAATTATTATGGGAACAGTTATTGTACATAAATTTCCTTTTACTTTATATCAAATACAATCGATTAAATTTATTTATGTTCATTATCCTTATCATTTATCCGAAGGTCATACTTTAAATTTCAAGTTCTGATTTCTATCTGGAATGCAACTTTTGAAAACATTAACCCTTAATATTCATAAAGGAAACTAGTTTTTGGAAATAATCACATTTATCTTAATAATTTTATCTACTGAAAAAAAAATCCACAACCCCCCAAGGATACAAGGAATTCCATTCTATAAAGTACACTGTTACACATTTGTTTAGCCATACCTCAGTTTTAATTTGTTTTTTTCAAAAATAAGTTTATGTATTTGTTAACTTTAATTATTATGTGAAAAACTCTTTTTTTAAATCTAATTCGTTAAGCCACACCGTTGAAATTATGGAAAAAAAAGAACACTTATGAGACAAATTTCGAGGTTTACCAATATTTATTATTCCGTATGGCTACCTCGATTTTGGATAACTTCATAAATCCAATTTGGCATCAAATTAGTCCCAACACTCTTTTACTACGGCGCTTAGACTGAACTCACTGTCACGTGGCCGTCCATTCCCAGCTAACAGAGGGCTCCAGAGGTTCCCAGCTACCATGACGATGGGATTGCAATCAAGACTACAGGGTGTCTCATAACAGGTGTCACTAAAACAAAATGGGATTACAGCAAAACAAATCAACCAAATCATAGCATTTATTTTTCATTTGAAAGATTCATGTTATAGAAATAAACCATATTAATTCAATTCGAATCTCTTGCCCTTTTCCTTGATAACTTTGCGCAAACGCTTTGTAAACCCATCGCAGCTGGCACGCACGATATCCTGAGGAATTTGGTCCCAAATATCAACCAAATGTTTCTTGAATCGATCGAAAGTAAGCCCTTTCGTAGGGCTTATATGTTGAAGCATATAACCAAAAACAAAGTAGTCAAGTTGGTTGAGATCCGATGAAGATGCAGGCCATTCTTCGCTTGTGAAGAAATCGGGAAAATTTTCCACGTACCACGCTTGTGTCTTCTTGCCTTGTGAGCTGGAGCTGTGTCCTATTGGAAACAATATGGTGTATCCCCATACAACGTTGAAGCACGAGGAAGCAGATGGTTCTTCAAAACCTGCTCGATGTAATATTCAGTGTTGATTTTTACGTTAGGTTCTATGAAAAGAAGAGGAAATTTTCCTTTTCGTGAAACAGTGCCCCATACCATGATTTTCGATACATTCTGATGGCGTTCTACAGCTAGTTTATCTCTTGGAATATTGGCAAGACAGTTGCCATACACACGATCATTTTGTTGATTATGACTGTCCTGAAGGAGGAAGAGCTTTTCATCCGAACCAAAAGATTTCTGCTTCTTTGGACCCTGGCTTGCTTTTGACGCTCCGTCAACCCGTGAACCCGTTGTTTCTTGTACGGCTTGCATTCCAGATCATGTCTGAGGAGCCTGTTCATTGTAGCAGGGGACATTTGAAATTGTTTGCTCAATTTACGGCCAGATACGGCCGGAAAAATAAAGGTTTTGGACTCATGGCTACGTGAAAAGGGTGTAACTATGCGACAATTGGCGAAGCGCTTTGGAATTTATCACGCGAGTGTAAAATCCATCATAGCCAAGTTTAGGGAACACTGTTCTTTGGATGAACTGCCAGGAAGAGGCAGAAAACCCGGATCTTCCAACCCCAAACTGGGTCAGAAAGTGGTACTTCTAATTCGGAAGAACAAATCAATGTCGATACGTGAATTGGCCAATAAAGCGGGAACCAGCGTAGGAATGATTCAACGTATCAAGAAACGGAACCACCTGAAGACTTACAGGAAGCAGAAAATTGCCAAACAAAGTGCAGAAATCTATCGATCTAAGTGTCTGTAGAAGAGGTTGCTGCCTTTATATCAGAAGCATAGTTCCCCTCCACCGTTTTGATCGGACTCACGGAAAAAGATATAGATTTGGTTGAGAATGACGACAATCCGCCAAATTGCCCTCAGCTTTGGCCCATCGAACGCTTATGGGCGATTGTGAAGAAAGTCTTCAAAAATACTGGTATAGCAGCTGAGAATATGCAGGAGTTCAAAAAAATTTGGGCTGAGGCGTCCAAAAAATTTGTGGAAGCACTTGTTCGGAACTTGATGAAAAGTGTTCGATAAAAAATTCGTGAAATAATAATATTAATTTTATCCGGTCTTCACAATGTTCAAAATCAATCCCGTACAATAATGAATCATCCATTTGTTTGTATAAAATATCATATTTTTTATATGATTTAAAAATAATAATGTGAATAGCATATTTTCGATACAGTCCTTAGTTATACATAAATTCTTATATTTCTGGCAGAATATATGTACGAAAATAAAATCTGTTCAGGTAGAATATCTCACGGAACTACCCTTGAGATACGAAATGTTGTATTCAATATAAATACAAATAATAGTGCTGTCATTCAGATAGTGGAAAACCTGTTTGTGTACTACTATAGAACTGAAAAAGCGCAGAAGGTGGAGCTTATGAACAATAATTTATTTTTGACAGTTGTAATGCACGAAAAATTCTAAAGTTTCAGTAAAACAAATTTTAGTCGGCATCAAAAAGGTAGGTTAAATGACCTTGAGTGGACAATAGTGTTAAATATGCTCTGCCATTCACATCTAAAGAAATACAAAATAAGCATCACATGTACATATATTAAAAAAATAATAAATCCAAATACATAAACTATCATGTTAATTAATGAATTACACAAACGCGATAAAAGTACGCTTCCACTAGTTTGTGTTACGTGAAAATGTACAACGGAGACAAATCGTTCGTTGTAATGTAATCCGACCAGAAGTAAACAACAAAATTATTTCAAGTTTTGTTACTCAGTTACGCTGTTTTTATAACAAAAGTTGTAAGAACTTATATCGCGGATGTTGTTAAAATAACAGAAAATGTAACAAAAAATCCTCAAGAAGTAACAAAATTATAGCAAACTATGATATAGATTTAACATAAACAAAACAAACTTTGTAACACGACCAAAAGGAAAAAATAAAATTATTTCATGTTTTGTTATTCAGTTATGCTGTTTTTATAACAAAAGTTGTTAGAATTTTGATCCTGGATGTAGTTAAAATAACAGAACTTGTAACAAAAAATCCTTAAGATGTATCAAAATTAAAGCAAACTATGATATAGATATAACATGACCAAAACAAACTTTGTAACAGATTTGTTACGATGTATCAAAATCATATCAGCTAGTGTTAAAATTAATTTATTTCTTTTCGCAGAATGTGCCTCGAAGGGCACTATATCTTAATTTGTTATAAGTATGTTATTCAATTATCCAGATGAAAACGTATTTAAAAAATTTGTATCACAATCAGTTAGTCGTAACAATTTTTGTTATAATTTTGTTATTTTTATGTTATACCTTTCTGGTCGGGAGTTTTATCACGATATAGCAAAATCATATCAGCTATTGTTAGAATTAATTTATTTTTTATGCAGATTGTGCCTCCCAGGGCATTATATCTTAATTTGTTATGAGGGTGTTATACAATTATCCAGATGAAAACGTCCTTAACTAATTTATATCATAATCAGTTAGTCGTAACAAGGTTTGTTTTGATTTTGTCATTTTTATGTTATACCCTTCGGGTCGGGAAGTGGCCATTAAACTCTTCAATAGTATCACTTTTATAATACCATCTTCCACAGATTAATGAAACCAAAACCTATACAGAGGTAGAGCTGCAAAATAGACATGATCCGAAACGGCACTGCTACGCTACGCTGCATAAGGCGCACAAAGAGCTTGGAATTCTCAAAATGACTCTCTCCAGAAAGATTCGTGGTTCCTGTTCAGGAATGCATGGAAAAGTAGCAATGTTGACGGCAGGACATGAAGCTAAGCTTGCAAACTAGATTTGCCTGTGCGCTGATTCTGGAATGTTTTACCACGAAGGAAGTTTTAAATGCAGTGTCAGAGCTCGCATCGCAGGAAGGAAAATCCTTCAAGAGTGGCCCTCCAACATCTGGGTGGTTTTCATCATTCATGAAAAGGTATCCCGAAATATCCAAGTGGACTCCAGAAGCGCTTGGATTAGCTTCGCCGGGGTCAACAAAGGAGCGGCTTGAACGCTATTTTCAATACATCTACGGCCAATTCGGTCGGGAAAATAATCTGCATCTTCTGGAATGTCCAGCATCGTAGTGGAACGTCGATGAGACCAATTTCTTAATGAATCCTGCAAAAAAGACAGTGTTTGCATGGAAGGGTTCTTAAGTGGTATACAATCACTTTCACTTTTTAAAAAAAACACTATTTAAAAAAACTTTTTGAGCGTATTAGTAGAACTATTGTGATTGGGAAACTAGAAATAAAAAATAACATCACACAATATCAATAAAAAAAAAAAAAAAAAAAAAAAAAATAATAAAATAAAAAATAAAAACACCAACAAAAAACAAATAACTTTAAAAAAAAAAAAATTTTTATAAAATAAAGACTATTTTCTCCTCCCCCTCCCCCACTCCTCCATTCCCAGTCCCCCGCGCGAAGGGAACAACACAACAGAACAAGTATTATAAATATGTTTGTTGTTAACTGAAAGTAATATATAAAATGGGGGGGGGGGGGGGAGGGAATGTTTTTTTGTGTGCACATAAAGGTTTGTTTGTTTCCTCTAAATTTTTTTTTTAAAAAAAAAAAAAAAAAATTTCAAAAAATTTTTTAAAAAAAAAAAAAAAATTTTTAAAAAAAAAGGGGAAAAAAGGTTCAAAAGTAAATTTCTCGAAATTCTCAGTACCCTCACATAAAGTAGCATCACAATCGTGTAAAGCAATGTTATTCCTTGTGTTGGTGACCCAAGTTTGCATGAAAGTGCTAAGGGTTTTGAGAAATTTACGTTTGAATCTTACTTCCCCTCTTTGTTTACAAAATGACATACGTCTGTTTGAAAAAGTACCCGAGAATTCCTACTTCGTTTGAAGGTAGTCAAATTGGCGTTGTGTTGTTTTTTTTTTATGTTGGTAGAAATTAAAACAGCCACGAATATCCGTTTCCTTGATCTTTGTTAAGCAATTTTTTGGAATTTTGTTTGTAGATTGCTAAGCTTTCCGCTACATTTAGTTTCCAAGGGTTTATGATATGCCTTAAAATTTGTATGTTATTTAAGTTTAAAAAATGTTCTTCGTTGAATATATGTTCAGCTACTTTTGATTTAAAATGGTATATGATCCCTTTTTCAGTGTCTTTGTTTGCTTTAGTGACTTCTGCAATATGTTCTTTGAAACGAATATTGAGATTACGTTTAGTTTGTCCAATGTAAACTTTTCCGCAATGGTCACAAGTTATTTTGTAGACCCCGGATTTGCTAAGACTTTCAATGGGGTCTTTAGCAGCACCCTAGAGAGTTTTAAGCTGATTATTTTTACTAGTAAAAATTATTTCAAAACCAAAGTTCCGTAGGATTGGTCGTAATTGTGTAGTGTGGCTATCGTGTGCCATTGCTATTCTTTTAAGTTGGGGTTGTGTTTCTGTTAGTGTGGTGTAGTGTGGTATACAATGTTGAGTGAGGAAAACCTAAAGAAAATGTAACATGTATCTCTGCCGTTGCAGCTGACGAAGGCTTTAACCCGCCACTCATTACATTTAAGGATTCCTTCAACGATCTTGTAAATGCTCCCACTGTTTCCGGTGCAATTGGAGCAAACTTTGGGTTCAATCAAATAGCATCAGGTTGGTTTAATAGTTTCGCCTTCTAATATTATGTCCACACATTTATGTCCACGAACAGGATATTCCACGTCAACAATAGTCAACAGTTTGAGATCAACTGGTCTGCAACCAATTAGTTTCCAAAATGTTAAATATAACCGTTTCTGATTGAAAACATCTTATCCAGCCAACACCAATAATCGTATGGCTGATAACAAAATTAGAGTTTACTTATGTAAGTGATTATCTCATTATCTGATTTTAATTTATCTAATATTGGTTAATTTCACTCTAGTTCAGGAGAAGTCAATGAATGCTGAAAACGATGTCGCACAAATTCCAACAACTACCGCTAATATGCATCCACCATCCATGATTGATAAATTGGTTTTTGGATTTTAGGATCATATTGGACGAAAAATTGATCGAATTAAAACATCATGCACCTGTGCAATGACTTTTGAACCACTTTTTCCAATCACTTTTGAACCACGTTAAGTGTCCGCTAATAAATTATGTCACAAGAAAAAAAATCAAACGTTATTCCATTTTATAAGTTTCCAGATAGGGATAAGCCGACCAAATCAGGAAAGACTTCTTAGAAAATCCAACAAGTCTTGCTAATAATTCATCTCTTATTTATGATGAAAAAATACAATCTCCTGAAAATTCATTTATTAGTAGCAGCGTTTTAAGTAACACGCGATCCGTGGTAGCTGGGTGTGATTGTGTGAGATATTTACTTTGACCGTATGGACACACACTCCGGAACATCTGGATACGGTTTTACGGAAGTCAAATCACTCTATGCTGGTTTAATGTTTGCATTATAAAAAATGGACCTCTTCGGATGGTGATGAAAAAAAAAACTAAGACAGATAATTGCTTTTGATAAACCAGTTGGGCGGGTTCGCCGACTTGGGTACCACATCGATATTCAGCCGCTCCATCTCCTCCAACGATCGCTTCGAGTAGTGGGCCGAAGCCAGATCCGGCCAGAACACAGCGTCGTCGCCCTTATGGTATATCTTGATGAAGGCATTTCGTACTATAAATTTCCCCGTTCACGGCCAGTCCGGAGCGAAAGTAGAGCGGCTTTGACATCCCCTTCTCGCTGATTGTCAGCCACAGCTGCACCTTTTGGGGAACTTGGTGGACTTGGAACTTGGAAATGAACTTTACCTCGGAGCTCACTTCCTTCGTGGGGGGAAGTAAAATACGAAGTGCCCTGTCAGTCGTTGCCATCCAGGGTAAGATAGGTCTCGTCGTCCATCACCACCGCCTCGTCGCGATTCGCCGGGAAAATCGAGTTGACCATCTTATTCAGTCGCTGCCGCTGCGTCATTGCCTGCAGCGCCGAAACCAGTGGACGTGACTTCCGCTTCCTGATATGTATCTTGTATGTTGTATGATGTAGCCAGTTTTTCCTCGATCTTCCTCTTCAGCATCCTTTGGAGCTTATTGTCGCTCAGGGCCGTCGGCCGTCCGTAACCGGGCTTTCTTTCGATGCTCTGATTGTTTTCTAATAGTGCCAAGATGTTGTAGGTGCCGGAACGGGCGTATCCGGCGTACACAAAGTGCCGCACGATGTCCGTTTGCGACGCGGTGGGGTGCCGTTATTTGAACGCGCACACTTCTCAGCGGAGTTGCATCACTGTTTTTGCCATCACGGTTAGAGTTCGACTTATAGAGCTGTAAAATTTTGTCTGCTGACTCATGGGTTACTATGATTGATGCTGCCTGGGTAGTTTTGTCAGTGCGGGTGAAGGTAAACCCATGAAAAATCGGCAATTTTTGTCCATTTTTTGTAATGCAAACGATAGAGTACCATTGGTCATATTTCGTTGAGTAGATGTAATTTTATGTGTAAGATTCAATCAGATGATGTAATGTCAAATATTCATTTTGACAATATGGAACTATAATCCGAAAAATCCTGAATCGATATCACAGGTTGGAAATCAAATATGATTTTTATTGTTTTAATATTGTCGAATTGGTCGAGGATAAAGGCTTAAGAACTTGATCTGATCAATTATAATATTTTGAAGGAAATATCTTCTCATCAACATGAGACCCTATGAGCGACGATAACCGATTACATACTCGTGAGTTTTTCTGGAATCGCAAACGTAATTTGTGATCGACCCTCGGGCCCTTTCAATTTGTATCATAATCTTTGAACACATCTTGAATTGTCATTTAAATTGCGCACGCTTAAATGAGAATACCTAAAGATCGTTACAAAGTACCGATAATCGCTCAAAAGTTCACATACACGGAGAATAATTTCGTTCATTTAAATTAAAAATATCATTGTTCAAGTTCAAACATAAGAATTAATAAAAATAAATTGAATGCATGTTTTCGACAAAAAAAAAACTAAGTTTGAATAAAATGCAAGGCATGTTTATTTTCACAATACACACAATGGGTAGGCAAATTTTACCGTGTACTTTCCTTTTCATAACGTGAGACCGAGGTGAAGTTTCAACGCTCGCGATATGAGCCAATTGTTACATTTATTAATAGATTATTTGCTCGATTCCTGTGGCATAGCCCTGAGCAAACCCCTTGGCATACCAATAATGCAATCAAACCAAATGACTCCATTCTTCCAAATCTGCTATTATCATAATTTTGATAATAATCAATATAAATTTAGAATGTAAACAAAAAAACACTTCACAAAACATTAATAAACAGATTTAATTTTGTTTTCAAAATACTTACGTTTATTTTTAATGTAAACATGTTTGAAATGAACGTAACATGATTTTTAGTTCTTAGATCGATGCCACTTGGTTTTAAATATGGAATATTTTTAAAGTAAAGCACGTTTATATTTGTGGCCAGAACAAACTAAGTTTTTTTTTAAATTTAACTGGAATATGTTTGTTTTGAAGATACTTTTTTCAGCGTGTACCCGAATTGTGCGTAAACACAGATTACCTTATATTGGGAATTGTAGGAAGATAAACGTTAAAAATTACCGATTTCTTATCGCTACTTTTTACTGAAAATTGAGTATTTTTTGTAATTTTATTTTATAGAATGCTTCAAAAAAGACATGTTATTTTACAATTTATCGATTCGGATAAGTATTCTTAATCTGCACCTAAGCAGAAACAACTGTTCAAAAGTATTACAAAATTATACCAGAATCCATTTACGAATGTTTAGTTTGTTATCACGTGATACACCAAATATCTGCAACATATTTGAACAAATTGCAAATTGCCGAATTACACCTCGGGATTCATGTTGGTCCTCAATGATCCGTCGGTGCTAGACTCAAATAAAAGAATGCAACAGTGATTGCTTTAAATATTGGGACATGAATAAACTATTTGTTGAAAGTTTTATAAGAAATAAAAATACGTTTTAGCTCGGAAAAAATGGCGTTCGCGTTGCTTCTGTCTTCTTCTTTAGCATTTCAAGTTTATTGCTTTCACAATTAGCTTATTGCTTGCTCTCAACTTAGTATTCTAAATGCACTTCCACAGTTATTAATTAAGAGCTTTCGATGCCAAGTACCATTTTTGCATTAGTATGATTGTGTGGCAAGTACAATCATACGCTATGCCCAAGGAGTCGAGAAATTTTCCTAAACGAAAAATTCCTAAACCAGACCGGGAATCGATCCAAGCCACCTCCAGCATGGTGTTGCTTTGTAGCTGCGCCTTTACCGACTTAGCTAAGGGAAGCTAATATTAACGTCCAATATTGGAAAATGAACATGACCCAAATTTCAGTAAAAATTACTGTTTATTATCGTTAATTTTACCGATATTTTGGGTACTGTCAAAAATACCAAGTTTTAGGTAAAATAAAAACCTAATTTTAGGTATTCTCACTTAGCGTGCGGCTGACTTAGCAAACAACGAGGGAACGGCATGAGCATAAAAAAATCTTGCACCCCGTTTACGGGGGAGTGTTCATTTGAAAGGGCCCGTTATTATTTTTTTAAAAAGACACTAAAGGCCAGTATCGACCTAAAAAGTAAAGAGGTTACGGAATTTTGTTCAATATTACCAAGCGGAATTTTGACAATTGATCTGCATGGAACGAAATGTACCCTTCACTGACGGAATAATCGAGCGGAATATTTTTCCGAAAGTAAAAGTGACAGCTCCTATTAGTTTGCGTGGAAACCTTACAAATTCCAATTTTATTTTTCGTTTTTTTCAGGTCGGTACTGCTGCAGAAATTTCTTTTCGATTCTTTACTTTTCCGTTTCAGTAAACGGAATTTAACATGGGTTTGGGACAGGAAAAGAAATTTCTTTTGAACACGATACCGACCTTAAAACGAAAATAAAAAAAATTAAAATTGAGCCAACTTTTCCATCTTAGTATTCTTCTTTGTTATGAGAGGGCAGCAGTTTCTGCTAGAACCAATGGTATGAAGAGAAAGTATTGATAGTCCCGTTAGAGTACGACAGGCTGTGAAGTTGAATAGAAGCAGTTGAAATTAAGCGGATGGTTATTTTGAAAGACAGTATCCGATCAAGCATTAATTACGTACTTAACGCTTGGAGTAATAAAAACATAATTAGTAGAATGTATCGATGGATGACCCTTACTCGACTGGACCGTGCATATTGCGCATTAACAACTCAAAATCGCATATCAATCACAGCAGTTTCGCTTTTTAAGGCACCATCAACCATATTATTTTCAATCTCACCCCAGAGTCTTACCAACTACCATAAACTTGGCACTGCACATTCAGTTCCCACGTGTGTGTGACACTGGCGGCAAGGCTGTCACTTTCCCTGTCCCATTTCGTGCTTCACTTGTATCGCTCGTCCTACAACGTCCCTTTAGTGCACATTTTGCATAATTACATACATTTTAACGACCACTTTGTGCACCGATGTTGCTGTTTCTGTCTTGTTAAGCTCGTGATTTTGCGTTCGTTTCGCAGGACGAATACCTATGTACGTGTTTCACACCGAGCCGGGACTTGAAATGACCCTGGTGTGTGCCTGGGCCGCGCAAAAAAAAAGAAGAATGGAAGAATCGTACGGAGTGAAAGTTGTAATTATTGCAAATGCTTCCACTGGGAGTGTTTTCTCG